>WYDI02033091.1:0-14023 GCA_009867235.2 Psittacus erithacus
ACAAGAGCAGAGTAGAGGGGCAGGATCACCTCCTTCGACCTGCTGGTCACGTTCCTTTTGATGCAGCCCAGGATATGTTTGGCCTTCTGGGCTGTGAGCGCACACTGCCAGCTCATGTTTGTTTTCTCATCAGCCAACACCCCCAAGTCCAAAACAGCACTGGGAGATTTTACAAAAACCTCATGAGAGGATCACGTATTTATTTCAGTGTAGAATAAACACTAAGCCTTTCTTTCCAAGAACTTTCTGTTGTTTATCCTGATTGTGATTCATGCTGCCAAATTTAATCACCATTCCACACTATATGGACCTGAGATTATTCATCTGGTTGTACTTGATCTAACTGTAGTTCAATTCAGATTATCACTAGTTCATAGATTTCTATAGCCAAGTGTCACTAGACTTTCTTTTTGTTTCTGTGGAAAATTTTGTTTTAACCATGTTGTCCCATTCTTCTACCAAAGAGAATTGCTAGTTATTTTATCAAAAAAATTGGTAACAGTCTACATAAACAAAAAGGCTGTATTAAGAAATACTTATTTAGTTGATTACTCTCTCAGTGCTAATCAATTTGCTCCACTTAGATATTTATTTATTCTCACATATGCATTTGCTCATTATCATACCACAGTGAAGTCTTGAACCACTAAACTGAGATGAGGAGTCCAGGAAACTATTTACAACCATCTAAGGGATCTCAATGTCTCTACAAAAATCCACTAAGACTTCTTATACAAGCAAATGAATAATGTTATGTACTACTATGTATGCAGTAATTCACTGTCTGACATATTCTTGTGATCTGAATCAGATGACTTATTACATTGCAGCCCTTACTGAAAGAAAAACAACAACAAAAAAGAAAGGTTTAGGTGGGGCGAAGGGAAAGAAGGAGGGATGAAGAAAGAATCCATTAAACGGAATCAATGGCAATGCCTACAGGGTCTTAACATATAGAGACAATTTTTGCTTCACTCTGGCAAAATTTGTTAAAATCTGTCTTATGAAAAAACTTTCCTTAGAAATTCCATTGTTTTCAGTATAGTTTCTTTCATCTCACACGAATTTCAAATCTGACATATTTGAAATTTTAATCAAAAGTAAAAACAGATTAACAAGTTTTTGTTATAATCTTTCTTCATAGGAGCCATCTTAGATATTATAGTCTAGTCAAAATAAATCTTAAAGATGTGTCTTTTTTCCATGCTTTCTGACAAATTCCATGACATTTTATTCTGGATTTTTTTTTAATATTCTATAATTTCTTGATGCTAAGTAACCACATGGTGTCAGATACTCAAGTCTAAGAAATGCTATTATGGACAATTAAAATTTCACACTTCAGTCTTGAAGGAAAAGGACAAAAAAGAAATATTCTTTCTACAATATAAGAATCTTCTCTTCCACGTATAACTGCAAGTTTTACAGTTTATGGCATAAGAAGTGGCACAGTAAGTGCGGTTTTATCACTGTTTAATTATGCTAAAGTATCCCAAATGCTTCAGTCTTTCAGGTATTAACATGTGCTCATCATTACAATAATCTCACAAGCATTCATTTAATTATAATTTTTTAGGAATCTTAATGTTATTTAAAATTTTAATGTTTATTATCCTGCTACCTACAGTTATTTTTAGTAAAAATAGGAAATTAAATTTTGGACTTAAAATTGTAACAACATTTTTCTTAAGAAAGAAATGAGAGATTTTATAAGGAAGGACATTTCATTGTTAATGATTTCATAGCTAGAAAGGATAAAGCTGTGTTCTTCTTCTATTAGCTTTTCTTATTCAATTTCCCCAAACCTTGGGGGTCACACTAGTGACCTGAACTATGAGAGGTTATTTACAATAGGATTATCAATACTTTTGAAATTTAAAAAATTCAGAACTCAGTGAATGGCGAAATCTTATGATCTCATGATATGTTTTATATGGTATTTTTTACTGGATGCTATAGAACTTCCAGACACAAAGATTTAAGCTCAAGTTAAGACTTTGATTTATATCGAGCATCAGCAGAGAAGTTATAAAGAACACCATAGTTTAAAGGCAGAAAAATGGCCTTTCAGTAGGAAGTGGCCTGCTGGACTTCTAATTCCCAGCTGTCTCCCTGATATCCTGCACATCCTAAAACAAGCCAAACTTTTTCTAAGGAGAATGATCAATATAACTCAATAGAAAGGCATCAGGCTAAGATTCTTGCACTATTGTCATGATCTGTAGTCATGAGTTATTACATGAGAAATTCGGTGGTTTCTGATTTTACCTTCATTATTTTAGGGAAATAATTGTGACAAACAGTTAGTGTGATCAATTTCCATTTTAAACGTAACTTTACATTTGAAAGAAAGAGAGACGTATGCCTGGGGTTTTGATTCTGTTTTCAAAGTGCTGGGCATCCATTTCTCATGTGAAATTATTTGAAACTTGAAAAGCTGGCAGGCTACGCTCTGATGTCTCCCAACCTGTCCTTTATCTTGGTTTTCCATCTCCAAGGTAGTATTTTTACCATATGTTTCAGTTGCTCATTAACTGGGGTAGCACAGTTATGTAATCCAGTGACATCCCAACTGTGAGAAATGAGGATGTCATTTAGAATTGCCTGTGCCAGAGGCATAATCACAATGACAATGGACAAAGGCAGCAAACAATTAAAAACATTGATGATTACAGATGAAAGATCCAGATAACCAGAGGCAAAAAGGCACCTATAAAAAGCCTAAACTTTCTGACCCCAGAATCAGCAATGATACTTCGTCAACTGTAGAGGTTGGTCTACACAAACAGTCAGAAATTCTTCTCTAGAGACAAAGTGAGTCTCATGTTACAATAAGATGAAAGATCTTCTCTTATCTCTTCTTGGTCATGAATAAATCATGTTTCACTGTCCTCTTTGAGAAGATTCAATTGACTGACCAGGTCAAAAGCTAGAAAGTAGCAGAAAAGCTTCATGAAGACAGGCTGAGAAAGTTGGGGCTGTTCAGCCTGGAGAAGGGAAGGCTGTGTGGAGACCTCATAACAGCCTTCCAGTATCTGAAGCGGGGCTATAGGGATGCTGGGGGAGGGACTCTTCATTTGGGACTGTAGTGATAGGATAAGGCGTAATAAGTTAAAACTTAAACAGGGGAAGTTTAGATTGGATATAAGGAAGAAATTATTTACTGTAAGGGTGGTGAGGCACTGGAATGGGTTACCCAGCGAAGTTGTGAATGCTTCATCCGTGGCGGTGTTCAAGGTCAGGTTGGACAGAGCCTTGGGTGACATGGTTAGTGTGAAGTGTCTCTGCCCAAAGCAGGGGGCTTGGAACTAGACGATCTCAAGGTCCTTTCCAACCCTAACTATTCTATGATTCTATGATTCAATGTATTGTGTTGACACATCTAAGAGAATTTATTTTCCAATGATCCACATAAAAGCTCCTAAGATGCTTTTCATGTTTCCGGTATGGAGCAAAAGCCTCTCATTCATTTTAATTAATCTACATTCTACACAGAAAAAGAGAGTTATATCCATTCAAGATCACATCATGTCATGAAGACAGCAGAAGAATGAACATGTTTTATGGCCCTTTATCATCTATGACTTTGACTTCTACCTTCCTTGAGTTTTAGGTTCACAATGTAAGTCTGTACTACTGTAATAAATTATTCATTTCAGACATGTGTAGGTGACCGTGAAATCTTCATATCCATTACTAAAAAACACCCAATGAGAGATGAGTAAATTATCATTTTGTCAAGTTCCAGCTCTTAGTACTTGTTCCCACGTAGAATTTCCTGAAATAGCCACTTGTTTGAAAATGTATCCTTATTATACATGATAGCAAGAAATAGCAATTGACAGCAAAGCATAGAAATTGCCACTCTTCCTTTACGCTATTGCTACTGTTTGGCAGGCATGTACAACTGCTGGGCCAGACAGCTTTTTCAAGGGTTTGTAATTCCAGTGTGCTACCACTTCTCAGTATGACAGGTTTTTATCAATCATAAATTAAATTAAATATCTTTAACTTACACTAAGTTAAGAGTAGCCTTCATGGTTCACTAACTGTGGGTAAATCACTGAAAATATTTCCATGCCATATTCATATTGAAGCATTTGAATAATAATTTGTCCTAGCTCCAATATGCTATATATCAAAATATGATTTCCACGCAAAATCTGCCAGCTTTGTTTTGGGCTAAGATTAGTATTTCCTCCTCACTGGCTTCCAGCAATAGCTCTATCTGGACTTTATGTTCCTTCATACATAAAGAGATCCCAAAGTATTCCACAGACATCTTATACTTTAAGACCTAGAAGCTCCTGCTGAACAGAGGAAAAGATTCCTACTTGACTGGCAGCATTGGGCATTATTTCCCACTCTGAATTTTAATGCGACTATGCCCAGGTGGAACAACAAGTTTCAGTGTTACAGAGTCTGGCAATTGACAACTGTGGATAATGTTTGCTTGATCTGATGAATAAAAAAAAAAAAAAATTATTGTTTTGTTTTTTTTTAAAGAAAAGTGTGATTTTAGTGTAATCATAATCAAGACAATTATATGCTTCCATTGATGCGAACAAAGAGAAGCCAGTCACAAAAAACAGACAACCTAACAGAAAATATCACATCCAGGCCAATGTATAAATTTTCAATTAAAAATCCCACCCTAGATTTAACTTGTGAAAATCTCTGCTTGTCCTTGGAAATACCATCTAAAGGATTTACAAGATTCTAATGTTTACAACATTTATAAAATAAATGGCTGATAAAATTGCTGCCATAAAACTTACCTGTCTTCCCTGAAATAAATGTTACTAACATCTCCAGTTGTTCTTTACTGCTGCTAATGCTAATTTGATATTTCAAATTGATAGTGAACTGTATTACCATTTAAAAAAAAAAAGGCCAGTGGATTACCAATACTTGCATACATTCAGATGCAGTATATTTAGGATTGATTTCTCCCCTCACTGAATTTACCCATTTATGAAAATTTACTTCCGTGTATCACACCAAAATATATTAAAGGGGTGGAGAGTGGGAGGATGGCGGACAGGGGGAGTTGGGGTTTAGTATAGAATGGAAACTCTAAACAAAGACCTGTGAAATTACAAACCATGTCAGGCACCTAGAAGTCAAGCGTAACCTCAGTTTCTTCACCTACCAAATTTTCCCAAAATTGTGCTAGAACGAAAGGAAGTCTGCTTTATTGTTTTTTGATTTTGTTTTTGTTTTTTGTTTTGTTTTGGTTTTTTTTTAAATAGAAGCTGTTCAATTACTCCTATGTGCCACTATTTGCAGCCTAAGGCTACATGAAGCGGCCTTGAAACATCTCCTTTAGCCTACTTTGGAAAACCAAATCTCCCGTATTTGGAATATGATTTCCAAAACCATTATTAAATCCTGCTCAATCCAATAAAAGAACACTAGCACATATCTGTGGACATATTTTTTGTAATATTTGGACAAAAAATTCTCTTCTTGGTCTTCTGCCTTTCAAAATAGAATACTTTTTTTTTTTCTTTGAATTTGGCCTGAAACAGAAAAATAACTAAGATTACTTTGATATTTTTTGTTACCAGCAATGTGAGCGGCTGCAGCCTGTGCAGGTACTTGAAGGGCAGAGGTCCCTGTGTCTGCTGCCCGCCAGCCCTGAGGAAATTTTCAGAGAACTTTTACAGTGAACTTTCATGAACTGCAGCCTCTACCAGCCAGAATAGGAGTGAGAACCCTTTAGAATCAGGCATTCTGTGCCCAGCTCTGTAAACGGGCCACAGCCACGGGCAGCAACAACACTTATAGTATCAGCTAGGTTGGAAAAGACCTTTAAGATCATCAAGTTCAATTGTTACCCCAGGACTGCCAAGACCACCACTAAACCATGTCATGGAGGGCCTCATCTACATCTTTTCTAAACACTTCCAGGAATAATGATTTCACCACTTCCCTGGGCAGCCTGTTTCAACGCCTGAGCACCCTCTCTGTGAAGAAATTTTCCTAATTTCCATTCTAAACCTCCCTTGGTGCAGCTTGAGGCTGTTGCCTCTTGTCCTATCACCTGTTAATTGGGAGAAGAGACCAACCCACCCCACTACAGCCTCCTTTAAGGTGGCTGTAGAGAGGTCCCTCTGAGCCTTCTCCAAACTAAACACCCCCAAGTCCCTCAGCGATTCCTCATCAGACCTGCTCTCCAGACCCTTCACCAGCTTTGCTGCCCTTTCCTGGACCTGCTTCAGCACCTTAGTGTCTTGACGACTAGCAGCAGGGCCAGCCCAGCCAAGAGCACTTGCACCCGCCTCATGGCTGTCTAAGCCCCTGCTACATGGCAGAGAAATTGTGGAAAACTGTGGTGTTAGCCTACCCAGCTTCTCCTACAGAACGGGGAACATGTTCTCAACAACAACCACGAAGGAAACCCAACTCCTTGTAAGCACTTGCCCAGGGCACAGCAATGCTGCACAGTGCATCTGAGCCATAGGACGCGGTGCCAGATGTGACAACCACCACCCGTTCACAAATAAAACACCGCCCCTGGGACTGTGGCCCGCCAACCTGTGTGCGGCACGGCAGTGTACCTGGCAGGAGAAGCGGTGTGGTATGCTCTCACTTCGGGGCTATGGCCCAGTCTGGGAGGTCTGTGGTGGCTGCTGTCGCCACCCAGGTGGAGCTGACAGGGAAGGCTACAGTGCAGACCTCATATTGTAGGAAGTGCCTCGACGATTCCCCGTAGACAAGAATAAACGGCGGACCAGGTGGTATGTGCTGCACCCTGGTGTAGAGCCTCCTGTAGCAGGTGGTCAAAAGACTAAAGGGGAAGCAGGAAAGATGAGAGGGAGCTGGATTGCTGACTCCAAGCTCAAACTGTAAGGTATCTGAGGGCCACTGTGCAGAGGCTAAAGGCATCCCCCTGGCACACCCAAAAATGAAGGAGGGTATTAATTCAGGAGGTTAGAAATTTCTCACACAAAGAAAACAACAAAAGGAGAAGGAAGTGGATGAATAAAAACCAGGAGGTTTCTCCAGTGCCTGATGCCTGCACAAAGAACTGTTTCACAGCTCTGCTGAGAGAGGGCTAATGAGGTGGCAACCACCCCAATGGAAGAACAGCCAGTTGCCACACCAATAAGGAGGATAACTAATAGTGCATCCAAGAAAAAGCATCGGGTGATACTAGTACGAGACCCTACTTTGAAAGGTGTAGAGGCACCCATATGTCAGCCTGACATACTCTTGAGGGACGTGTGTCGCCTATGAGGAGTTCAGAGCAGAGATGTTGCTGGGAGGCTGCCTGGTCTAGTAAGTTTCACTGATTATCATTTGATTCTAGCGCTCTATTTGGATACCAGTGACACAGCCAACAGCAGCCTGGGAAGAATTAAGAAAGACTACAGAGCTCTGGGAAAGGTGGTTAGGGCCTCTGGAGCTTAGATAGCTTTCTCATCGATCCTCCAGGTAAAGGGGAGGACCTCAAAATGGCTAGTTGAATCTGTCTGATTAGCAAGCGGTTAGAGGGTTGGTGCCATAGTCAGGGTTTTGGTTACTTAGACCATGGGATTAGCACTGGGAAGCTGGGTCTATGGAAGCTGATGGGGCCTGCCTGACAAAGAAGAGGAAGAGCTGCTTTGGTCAGAGACTTGCTAGGTTGGTCAGGGCAGCTTTAAAGTAGGCTTGCTGAGGGAGGAAGGTATCTATCCATCCCAATCCTACAAGTCAGATGCCAGCACCTCTAATGAATGTTCAGAGAGATGCAGAGCTGCTCCAGTCAAGGAGCTGGCCTTATTCAGAGCTTGGCTGATGCCTCTGCACAAACACATAGTATAGGGAATAAACAGGAGGCATTAGAGATGTGCGCACATTTGCAGAGGTATATCATTGGCATCACAAAAACATGGTGGGATGGCTCCTATGACTGGAGTGTTGGAATGGAAGGTTTTAGGCTTTTTAGGAAAGTTAGGCCAAGCAGACAGGGAAGGGATGTAGCTACTTATGTCAATGACCAGCTGGAGTATGGAACTCTGCCTGGGCTCTCCTAGAACTTTGCATTTAAACTGAATTTATGATATATCAATTATTATGCAGAGTACTTATCTAGTACTTAATATATAAAGACTTAGATGAGGCAGGAAACTTAGAGGAAAAAAATTTTGTCCTGTTGAAGGGTTTCATTGTTTGGTTTTTGTTTTGTCTTTCCCCAGAATGCATTACCTTAGTCATGCTGGAAATGACAGGATAGGCCTCCATGCAGCAATAACTTCAGGATGTTAGCACCTTGACACATGCAGTTTTTTTCTCATGATAGTGAAGGATGAAGACTTCTTAGGAGAGTAGTTTCCTTCATCTATGAATATTTCTAACATCAACAATTCAAATCAGATTTACCATGATACTCAAATTTCGTGCAGGTGCTGGTGAAGTTTTAGACACTGGTTTGGGATTCTTCCCTTCCATTTCCAACCACTTGTGCTGGCTAGGATCATGCTCAGCCCAGCTGCATCCAGGCTGAGTTGGCAAAAGATAATTGCCTGAGCTGAGGTCTTGCACTCACTCCTATCAAACTCCCTGCTCTCAGCAGGATACCTGCAATACTGGCAATGTAGTTGCTGTGGAGCCCCTGCTGTGCTCAACAGCTTTAACCCAACAGTCCAAGGCAGGCACTTTGGTGGTTGTGACGATGCTTTGAGAGTTCCCTTTGAGTCACTCATCTCTGAGATCAGGTATTTTGCACAAAGAGTAATTTCCCTTGAGTGACTTCAGTGACTTTAGTTCTTACAAAAAGTGAGCAGTGGGCCTCTCTGTCTGAATGTGGGTTTGGACTATCGTGAGCCAATGCTTTAAAGTTGCATTACTTCAAGTCCTTTATTCTGCCAGCAGTGTTCTTAAGAAGACTAAATTTTGTATGCCTACATGAAAGCACCATTTGTATTTATTTTAAATAGATCAAAGCCTGCATAAATGCTTTATTTCATTTATTAAAGACAGTTGAATTTATTGCTATAAAATTATGTTTGTATGGCTACCAGACTGTGTCTTCTCATGATCTACTCTATCGTGTAGTCAGAGGATCAGGTTAACGTTCCTCCAGACGTCTTTCATCACTCCAGACAGCTTAAAATCCAACAATCTTATTACACAGTAGTAAGATTGTTTGTGTCCTTTCTATGCTTCGTAATGCTGCATAACTTCTGGGAAGATGATTTCTGAGACTATCACTATGGTGATATTTTTTGTGAATACAGAAACCATAGGTTCATTTCTTCCAGTTTTTTTTTTGTTGTTTGTTTGTTTGTTTTTGTTTTTGTTTTTTTTTTTTTGCCTGCATGTTGTAAATTGAAGTTGCATGTTCCTGAGAACACTATCTGAGGAATAAGACTAGTTTCTCCTTGTTTTGTTGCTTAAACTCAGTATCTATATCTTACTTTAATATTAGCCAATTTATTTATTCATTATTAGATTGGGGGGACTATATTTCTGTTGCAAAAAGAGTAGATAATTGCTGATAATTTTATTGTAGCTGTGATGCCACAGGTACCTGCTGTAATCCCTGTGCTGTTGCAGTAATGATACTGCAGGTAATGATTTTGGTTTATTTCAACATTTAGTGGTAATATTTAAAGGATGTTGCGTTTTCTGAGCTTTAGAGAGGGCAACAGAATACCGTCTTTTCTACCACTGCTACAGAATTTCTAATTTGTAGCAAAGAAAGGCCTCAGCAAGTGGCAGGCTGGATCTGTTCCAAAAAGGAAGGTGAACTGGGGCTGAGAGCTGCGCAGCTCAGGTGGGACTGCGCCAGCCTGACAGGCACAGCCCCTACCTGTGCAAGCAGGGCGGAGCTGGTGGTGCTAACAGTCGGCAAACAGTATACTCAGAGGGCCCTGCCAGAAGGTGTTAAGTAGCAATTAAAAAGATTCTAGGTTATGACTAGTTTGGGTTTTTGGTGTGAGCTTTTTTTTTATTATTATTATTAAGGAATTTAAGTTGGAAGGGACCTACAGTGATTATCTAGTCCAAGTGGTGATGACCAAAATTTAGATTATATTGAGGGCACTGTCCAAATACCTCTAAAACACTGATGCCTTAGGGCATTGACCACCCCTCTAGGAAGCCTGTTTCAGTGTTTGACTACTTCCTCTGTGAAGAGATGTTTCCTGATATAAAGCCTGAAGCTCCCTGATGCAGCTTTGAACCATTCTTAAATAATTAATGGTAGTTATTATCTCAGCATTTTATTGGTACAAGCTAAGTGGCTGGGTGGGAGATTTGTCATATCAGTCACTCATGCAGTAAAACAAATAGCTTCAATACGGAGTGCTTTTCTTTTCTTGGACGTTTCTCTGAATTCATGAGTTGATGTAATTTTGGTGGCTTCCTGTTTGTTTTTTCAGTTTGGAACCTACAATGATGTAGAGTTCTCAAAAACATTAAGATTGTTTGTCTTCTGAAAGGAAAATTGGTGGCAGAGAATACAAATTCTCTAGTCTTTCTCCCAGAGCACACACATTGAGAGAAACCACAGACTGATTAGGAGACTTACTCCATAATGCCTATATTCTTGCAAGGTTTATCTCTTATGCTGCGCCAATAGGGTACACAGCAATAATCTAGGTAGCTTAGATCCAGGCTGTTGTGTTAACCTTAAATTTATTCATTCCATTATGAAGAAAAAGTCAAATCGTATCCATGCCTTTAGGGATTTTTTTTCCCCTCTCTCCCATTTGAAAATTTTGTGGCAAACAAATTCCACCATCTGCTTTTGCTTATTTTAACTAATCATCAGGGAGATGTTGCAGTAGACTCCAAAAGAATAATCAACAAAGAAGGCCTAGATGGTCAAGCATGTGGCATGCTGGCTAAGAGCCAATTCCTTTCCTTATTAACACAAATAGTCTTTGGATTTCATATTAATCCCCCTTGAGAACTAGCTAGATGAACTTGCTTTGGGGAAAAGCTTGTGAGGATACTAGTTTTTGCTGAAACTGGTCTCAGGAAAAAAAAACAAACTATGAAACTAGTTATTTAGCAGTCTTCTAAGTTGGGAAAAAGTTGTCCTGTATTGTCATAGAAGGTACATTTTGTATCCCAGTCATGACTCCTAGATTAGACAATAAGACTTGATGTGCACAGAAATTGTTCGAAAACTGAAGTTGATATAAATTACAGTAAACTTCAGTGCATCAAAATAATTGCCTAATCAATACTAGTTCCTCTGATAACTTTTAAACAGCATTAATCACCATGAACTCATTTGATATTAATGCAAATGTTGCAAGTGCTTCAATTGGATTTCTGCTGTAACTGAAGATTAATTACTCTGACTAGACATTTGTGTTAAATTCTTACCCAGTATGCATGCATATAGACACAAAAATAATTAAAAGTGGAACAATAATTCCATATAAAAGTAAGAAAGATTTTGCTTTAGCAGTTAGACAGTATTGATAAAGATGTATTTTGCAAATGAATCTGGAAAATTTATCTCCATTTAAGCATAAAGCAAATACCTAGCCCCATCTCTTCTTACTATGATATCATTGCTGTCAAGGTATTTATTCTTTACATTTACAAAAACACTGCCAGAAGAGCTACATATTCATTATATTTTTCAATTAAATTGTTACTGAATATTTTAACTGTCTTTCCTCTGTCCTAGATGGGTACTTAACAACTATATTTAAGATTCCAGAATGATGATTAATAAATCCAAAATACTATTTCCTGCACTTGCCTGACCAAAGACATGTCAGCTGAAAATCCTTTCATTAAAAGGAAAGAAAGAAAAAGCTTAAAGAACATTACAATATTTGCATGTATTAAAGAATGCCTTTGAAAATTATCTGAAGACACTTTCAAATTTTAAATACTCTACTGGTAAATTTTTGTGCCTGTATACATACACCAAATTTCAAATAAAAGTGCTTGATGAACCATCATACAATTTCTGTGAATAGGAAACATGTTATAGCTCAAAAATACTTAGGGACTGACTTTGTAAGCAGGCTAGTCTTCATGGTAATTGCAACATTTTTCTTTAAAAAGATGATATTCCACATACTATTTGTTAACCTCATTGATTTCATTTAGAACTACTATGAAATTGAAAATTCCTGTGTAGTATTAAGGATAATACAAAAGGTCCAACACAGAAGTCATTCTGTGAAAAATGTTGCAGTTTAATTAGTATCATATATCAAAAATTATATTTCATTTTTAAGTTACAAACAAATCTACTTTGACTAATTCTAGCTTGATATTGCTTTCCATCTAGCTGGATCTTTCAGTGACATTTGATGCTATTAAGTGATCCTTCTTGACTGGTATTTTCTGATCCCTGGACATGCAATTTTAAATCTGATTTGATTCCTAGCTATCACTTCTCTCCCAAAGGTTTCTGCTCATGTTTATATCTGATCAGGTCTTTCTCTTTCATTATTATTCCATTTACCTTTTTTTTTTTCCTCAGTACACCCTATTCTTTCTGTGCATAATACTTCCTAAACTCAAATTCTAGAAGTCTTGCATTTTGGCTATTTCTTCCATAATAGTCATTTGTATATTTTATGGGCAGAATAATTAAGAAGCTAAAGCTATTCTTAAATTCCAGAAATCCAAACCTTTCAACTTTGAAATGTGGATAGTTGAAGTTTGTCTGGAAAACAAAACAGAGATTCTATGAGGAACAGCACATAAAAAAGACAAAAAATACTCAGACTTTTAAATGAGGTAGTTCTAGAGGGCTTAATTAATTTCAGATCATCTGTTGCAATTGTTTCTCTAAGTACTCTAACTACTTGAATTGCTTCAATACTTTCAAAAAGCATTTTCCTTATAATTGTGTAATATTTTTATGTAAGGCCACCACAAGCACTTTAAAGGTAAAAAACCATACCCGCTTTGGTTTGGTTTGACAACACTCATTCTGGTTTCTGGGGTTTTGTGTTCCCTCTCTATACATACAAAGCACAAGAATTTGGGGTGCAAAAAATGATTTAGAAAAATTATCAGTGTTCATGGACTGCTAGAAGATACTCATAATGATCAAATTCTGAGCTTGTATATGCAAATATTCATCCCGAAAACCTGATTTTTAAGGGCTCCAATCAAAGAGCAAACATCCTGTGTAATTCATGTATCTAATCAAAGCTAACCAACACAGCCTGAATTTGAAATGTCAAATGTTTGCAATAGGCAAACAAGACACAATTCTTCATCTGTGCATATTCAAGGAATCTGTGCGACTCAAACACAAGTTACAAAAAGAAGTGATATTCATCAGTGTCTACTTAGCTCTTGTGAGCAACATGGGGAGCCATAATTCCAAGTTTCCAATGATGTTTTCAATTGATCAGTATTGCATTACCAATTTCTCTTAAGAGTTTTCTTGTTAATGTCTCATAAAGAATATTATGCTGACGGGTGTAAGTACAAGAAAAAAAAATCTTTCTCATGTAAATTTTTCTGTCGATTCTCCATGTTTTGGATAATCACACTTTTCACACTTTTCAACCATATTTTGGTTTTCATCTCATATATTGAAGTTTTGCTGGTACCAGTGTAGTTTAGGTGGTTTGGTGGTTTGATGTTTTGGGGTGTTTTTTTTTCTCATTTCAGGTTAGTTTTCTTAGTTTATAAACATCACCTCTGCAGTGTTTTGTGTCCCTTTACAGTCTAATTTTGATGTCAGTCTATATCAGGGTTGGAAAGGACCTTAATATCATCTAGTTCCAAGCCCCCTGCCACGGGCAGGGACACCTCACACTCAACCATGTCACCAGAAGCTCTGTCCAACCTGGCCTTGAACACCACCAAGGATAGAGCATTCACAACTTCCCTGGGCAACCGTTTCCAGTGCCTCACCACCTGAATAATAAAGAACTTCCTCCTTATACCCAATCTAAACTTCCCCTGTTTAAGTTTTAACTTATTACGCCTTGTCCTATCACTACAGTCCCTAAAGAAGAGTTCCTCCTCAGCATCCCTATAGCCCCCCTTCAGATACTGGAAGGCTGCTATGAGGTCTCCATGCAGCCTTCTCTTCTCC
>WYDI02033091.1:14373-30745 GCA_009867235.2 Psittacus erithacus
TGTTCCAACAGTTCCATGTCCTTTTATGTTGAGGACACCAGAACTGTGTGCAATACTCCAAGTGAGATCTCACGAGAGCAGAGTAGAGGGGCAGGATCACCTCTTTTGACCTGCTGGTCAAGCTCCTTTTGATGCAGCTCAGGATACGGTTGGCCTTCTGGGCTGCGAGCGCACACTGCAGGCTCGTGTTCATTTTCTCATCAATCAGCACCCCCAAGTCCTCTGGGCAGGGCTGCTCTGAATTTCTTCTCTGCCCAGCCTGTAGCTGTGCCTGGGATTGCTCCAACCCAGGTGTAGGACCTTGCACTTATAATAGGTGATCAATGTCTGAGTTTGCTTCTCAGGTTATTCATGCCTATTTAAAAATACTTAATTTTTTCACGTACATAATAAAGTGATTTCATATGATCTCATTTGGGTTCTCTCTTTTCTATTAGCATTTATTTACCATAAAAAATAATGAGTTTAAATATTAGAGATATTAGTAGTGAGTCAGCAAAAAAATTATTCTAACTAATCAAAATTAACTTAAATATTAAACAATAGTTAAAAAGTACTAATGTTTTAGATATTAAGCTATGAATATGAAGCTACGAGCAGAAAGAATACTTAACTTACAGGCTATATTGTTAATTATATCTCCTTTACTCATCTGAAGAATTTACCTCTTAGAAGTTCCAGTGTCAAGGTACTCTTATGCATGTCCAGCTGAATACAGTTCCTTCTGTCAAGGAAGTTGTGTACTTACCTTAGTTGCATTGGAGGGTCTGCACACCAAAGCAGGAAACTAAATAGAAAAAAAGTTTCTCTTTTAGAATTGATTACTTTTCTAAATATCACACTTTACTGTTCAGAACTCTTTTCTAAAGAATGTTTTGGGTTGGTTTTTTTTTCAGTTGGTAACAGCATTTAACGATTAAAAGTGTATGTAAATTGGAAAATGATTGATAAGTAATAGTGCTAATTCTGTCTTAGTTTTGAGAGGAAGTCCATAGAATCATAACACTAAGTTCTATAACAAGGTGCAAAGAATAAAAAAATAATTGAGCAACAACAAAGAGTTTACTTGCATTATTACCCTGTTGTGCAATGTGTCAGTGGAAAAGCACTAAAGATTCAGCTCCCAAATCCCATAGCTTCAGTGTTGGTTGCATACTTGTGTAGGAGATGGTTTCTTCATCATAAGGCCTAGTACATCTACATTTATGGCACACTTTTGGAAGCATACAAAGCTAAATGTTTTTAGCACCTAATTTGAAATAGTTACTCTCCAGAAAATCTGAGCCCTTAGTTTGTAAAAGTACTTTGTGGCTATTATAGGAAAATATTATAATTTCTAAACTGTTGAAGAACACAGTTGTGTGCTATTACAGATAATATACATGACATACGGGGTGCTAAACTGTTAGTGATAATGGAGCAATCTTCTATCTGATGTTATTACAGTTACATTACAATTTTTTTTGTTATGTCAGAGCAGTTTTTTTAAATTTGTGCTAGCATTCCCAAATGGAAGGGGTTTGAGTTTTTTTCTTGCTATGTGAACTTACACAAACATGGCTGAGGAGAGTAATAAAAATAGCCAAATGCATTCATCCTGTTCATAAATCAAAATCCACAGAAAATGCTTATGTGCTTTAAACTAAACTTAATTCTAATTTCCTAGACAATGTTGTTTGAAGGAGAAAAAAGACTAAACAGCATTTGTTTCTTTTCGACATGTGTTGCTTGGGTCCTTAGCTGAATTACGTATCAGATTGGTGAAAGTGTTTTGTCATGAATGTAGAAGAAGCTATGGGCACATCTACCTATACCTGTCCAGGATTTAAGTGTTCAGTATTTATATAGAAAGAACAGGAATTTTTTAGGAAGAATTCTGAAGTATATTTATTTTCTATTTTCATCTTTCAATAAAAATGTATACAAGGTGGGTTGATGACTTCTAGAAGCTTGATATTTCCAGGTTACAGATTGTTTCTTCTAGGGTGCATGAACTCATCTGAAGATGGCTTTTAACTATTTAGAATCTATGGTTGTTAAAACATAAGTGACAATTGAGTTTCTAGTGATGATATGAGGTATTTTTTCCTGAATCTCTTTTCCTGCTCTTTGAAAGCAAATGTTTTCCTGTGGGTTTGGTTTTTTTTTTCATTTTTTTCTGGTTTTATTTCATTTCACAGCCCTCCCCTTCTTTCCTACCTTGCTTGTAGCTGGGAGGTTGGTTCCTTTCTTCTTTGTCTGGCATGTTACTATACACACATGTTAAAGTGTTACAGATTTTACTTTTCACAAAGTGTATTTTTTATTATTTACTATCTCCACAGCACAATGGTACATGTTTATCCTCTCATAAGAAATGCTGGATAAGTTACAGTGCTCTGCTAAAATTTGGAGTTCTGAAAGGAATGCCAATGTTTGTTACATATCAGAAGCAACTGGATAAAAGCCCATAAAAACATTTAGTTTTCAGAGATTCCTAACATTGAAAAAGCTGAGAAAAAAAATGGAAGATACTAGGCTTTTTTGGCATAGACTGGGGATAAATACAAAGGAGGAGAGAGTTTTGACGCAATAAATATGGGTTCAACCTTAAACAGGGGAAGTTTAGACTGGATATAAAGAAGTAGCTCTTTACTGTCAGGGTGGTGAGGCACTGGAATCAGTTGCCCAAGGAAGTTGTGAATGCTCCATCCCTGGCGGTGTTCAAGACCAGGTTGGACAGAGCCTTGGGTGGCATGGTTTAGTGTGAGGTGTCCCTGCCCATGGCAGGAGGGGTGAAACTAGACGATCTTGAGGTCCTTTCCAACCTAACTATTCTATGATCCTATGATTCTACAAAATGCTTTTCAGGAGGTAAAATGGACACTAAATTGCTGTTTTTCCCTCTAGAACAAAAGAAAGGGAATTCCAATAAAAAGCAAACCAACAATTTCAAAACAGAATGATTTTTAGGCAAACTAAATTATTACTTCGATACAAAGTGCTGAAACAGTGAATAAAACTGATGCGTAGACAATGAACTAATGTTAATTTATTGAGAAAATTATTCTGCATAACTTTCACTGAAAGGGTATGAAGTTTATGGGGACTCAGGACTCAGTGCTGAGTCCTGAGTTTAACACTATAAAGTTAAACTTGATATAGGGACATAAATTTTCATTTTTCCTTTCTTATTTCATCAATTCAAATTAACTTCTTTTTTTTTGAAAAATACAGGAGTTCAGCTACATGACAGAATTTCGCAGTTGTCTTGGATGAACCACTTCTGCATTAGTTGCTCCTGAGTTAAGCTATCCTGCACTGAGAGGAGTGAAGGGTTTACAAAGCCTTGAGATTATTCCTGAAACCTTCCTTTGCCAGGCACATTTGCTCTCAAAGATTCTTAAGAAAATAAAAGAGTTTTCACTGCCTTACTACTTTCTTGTAGAATTTTTCTGCTATTTTTTTTTCCTTTTGCCTGTGACAGTTCAGAAATGTTTAGCAACATCCCTCTGAAAAGAAACCAAAATTTAGTTTATTTCAATATTGAAATTGTTTTATATCTTCAGATCTAAAGAAATTGTGCCTTGCTTTTGTTTGCTCTTCTGTGGGTATGCATGTTTCATGCCTGCATATTTGTACCTTAAACTGCTTCATCTGAATTTAAGAAACCAGGTTTGTAGGATTGCCATGCAGTTTTCATAATTATTAGATCAGTGCAGCTTGGGAGAGTTTTATGATAAACAGCAGCTTTTGGTCCTTATCGCAAACAGTGCAGCTGATGCTGTAATAGTGTACGTATGCCTGAGTGATGTATCATTTTTATCAGTCTAAATACACCAAGAGAAGGAGTTTGAATGTATTTTAGGAGCAGCACAGATGGGAATTAGCAAACAAGTATTTAGAGAAATATCATAGTGTTTTCTAGGTATAGATTCTTTTATCATGTCAGAATCTCCCTGGTCCAGTTTTCTCTCCCTGTAGCATAACGATCAGAACAGTCATGCAGATTGAAAGGGCTTTTAAACTTGAAAGGAACAGAGTGGTTTGTTCAGAAGTTGCATCTCTAGCCTTCAGCTCTGTCACTGAACCCACCTGGGATGAACTGGATACCAAACAAGGAAAGCGTTGTCAACTACACAGAACTCAACTGTTGTGCCAGTACTTTAAGGAAGCCAGGAATCAGCTATCAAAGGGCTATCTTGAGAAGTGAATCAATGAAAAGCGCCCTGCTTGCCAAGTGTTTATTCTGAGCAAACAATATTGCTTTGATGACAGGGTTGTTTTTGTCGCCACTCATTAAATAACTGTATATGTGATTTTGCTTTTATGCCTTTGTTGATGTGCAAAATTAAAAGTGAGTTGACACTTCACTACTATTATGAGACCATTTGGACCTGATGATAAGTTTGTTAGTGAATTCTGAAAGTCTGATGGAGGGACTAAAGGGAGATTTTTGTTAGATCAGATTTACATGCATATGTACTCTTTACAGTTTTCAGTTGCTCAGAGTGTGACAAAAGATGTCTGGATAATTTTTTTCTATGGTAATTTTTTCAATTTATTGCTTGTCATAGGAAAACACACCTATTTCAATGTATGGGTTTATTTTTTAATCTCACAACTAAATAATAACCAAGCATATGGAAGATGTGCATGCTGTTGGCACATTCCATGAGAAACAGAGCTGTCCAGTTTAACAGAACTGATAATGTTCTAAAAATAATTCAATACATCCTTCAGAGCTTTCTAGAAAGGTCATTGTTGCTATAACGTTTTAAATGCATGTACCAAAGACATAATTCACGACTAAACATTTTCAAATAATCTTGAAAAAATCTATCTTATTTCAGAAGAATATAATTATTTTGGGTCCAAATACTGGTGAAATGCTTACTCACATGCTTATGTTTAGTATTAGGTGAATATAACATTAGGGAACCACACAGAACTGTTTGACGTACTGTGCCCAGAGACCATCTGCTAAATCCTCAGCTGGATATTTACATGAGGTCTTACCCAGATTATACACAAAATTTTCAGCAACTCTGCAGACACAGCAGTGAACATTTCCTGTGTCAGTTGAGACTTTCTTGCTAAAATCAATCCATTGCTTGTAAATTGCAGCTACCAAGCTGGCTGGTGGGTGAAGAAGAGGTTGCTGTTATGGATTCATTATATCTGCAGTAAAAGGTACATGAAGGCCATGGGATGCATTCTTTCTTCTCTGAGGGAGTATTTCCAGTGCAGCCTATATTTCCAATGTTATATTTTGTTAGTTCAAAATGCCACATACAAAGCAGATTTACACTATAAAAGGGGAAAAAGGTAGCAAACCCAATGAAAACAACATTGAGCTGAAAATCCATTTTTGATAAAGAAACAGAAAGAAAGCAACAAAACAGATAATGAAGGCAAGCAGTAATATGAAGTTCAAAAATTTGAGGTTACTATACCTGGAGGTAGTAGCCCACTTACAGATTTTGAAGATTGGCAGGCCCAAATGTTGCTGCTCATCACAGTAACTACCTGAGATAATGTCAAAATTCTGTAACAGGCACTGTATATGAAAAGAACCATAGAAAGCAGATAGAAGAAATAGAAAATTGCTTTACAATTTCAAAAATGTTTCACGCAGGTACCATAAAGGGCTGCTGCAGTATAAAATTTCAGAGGTGATAGAATGGTTAAAAGAAGATGTGTTTAGAATAGAGAGACCAAAGGGATATGCTATCTAATTCTGAGTTGGTTTTCCATGGGCCATTTAGAAGGCAATAGAAGGATTTTAACAAGCTTGTAAATACTGCATATATTCTGTATATTTTCAAACTACCTGGATCTGCTCTGAACTTTGAAGAAAAGAATTACTTTTTTTTATTTCCTACTTGTTATTCCCTTCATCTGATACAAATATTACATCTTAATTATACTTCTGTTATGATAGAAAAAGAATAGAAAGAAGATGCAACCAAGTAAGATTTTATTTTTTTTAAAATCCCTATCAGGTTGTTTTGCTTTAGTCTATATCAAATCTCAGACACTAATCTTTAATTCTCCTAGGCTTGCATGTGGATAATACTGACACTTTCTTTGTCTGTATACCTAGAAAAGACAGGCCTCAGTTGCCTGAGGCAAAGCTGGGATGCAGATGATTGCTTATATTCCAGTCCTCAATTTTTTAAGCTTACTTTTTCTCATTACAGTCTCCTAGCAGCTTCTTTATTCCCATCAGGAGTCAAGTCTAAATCCATCAGATTCCATAAAGTTGGTGCTAGTTTTAGCATGCATTATCAGGGAAAAGCTGATAATACCTGTAGGACTGAACCCACTGCTGTAATAGGTGTTTTTCAGCAAATACTTGGTGCTTCCTGAGTATCTGCTTTATTGCGAGCTACTTGCAGCAACTAGGAATATTGTCTTATGTAGGTAAGCCATGCTCAGTTATTAAAATAATAATGTACATGAGGAAGAATATGCAAGTGAACTACTAACGCAACATGGAAAGATTAATAACTATAAAAGGCTTAATATGTGTGTTGTCCAAGAAGGTAAAAGTGGATGGATTCTGTCCTGGAAGCATTTTTTCTGAGGCACTACATTTCTTTCCTGAATAGAGGATTCTTAAGCCCATAGATCTTCTGATCCCCTAAATCTCCCTGCAAAGCATTTGAATATTTGAGAAATTCTTTCTGTCTATTAAATGACCCTCTCAAACTCCACTGTCACCCTCAGCACTATGAGAATATTATCGATGTCATTTTTGCATGCATCATCTGAACTTGGAAAAATGAAAACCACAGCAAAAGGATCTTTCTGTCTTTTTAATGATTTTGTTTGCCCTAGTAACACATAAGGCAACTGCAATATCAAAATACAAGTTTCTGATTTAAGACTGCATCGATAAAGAAATTCTTCAGCAAAGTTTTGTGCTGTATATACTTTATTGTCCTGAAAGGTTAAACTATAAATTAAAATTCCTGTTGAGTGTGAAGTTCTAAGAAAAGCCTTGAGCAAAAACAGCGTCTCATGAAATAAAGACCCAAACAGCTAGGGCCACTAATTACTACTAGGAATGCCAATAGCCAGTCTTCCAGGGAACTGCAACCATGGCTCGTGACTTCACCAGGAAGTGGACCAGGCAAGGGATACTTAGAAAGATCTGACATCTGATGAATGAATCCCAGACCAGGAAAGTAGTGAACATAGTTAAAAAAAAAAATCATCAAGAACCAGGATTGTCCTGCTCTGAAAGGTGTTTGATAAAATACTTTACAATGCAGTAAACATGTTTAAGAATATTTTCTTTCAAGTCTATGTTATTAACAAAAAAAAAAATTGGTTTCAAGAGTTGTATAAAATAGGTTTAAAAAACTGAGAAGGCTTTAAATCACTGCCAAAGGTTACTTTCCAAAAAACTCAAGTAAAATCTTTTTGTTGTGTAATGTTAAGAGCTTTGTGTAGGTTCAAACTCCCAGACCTTTTACACTAACTCTCACTAAAAGCATATATATGAGTCCCAGTGCTTTCAACAGAAAGGGCTTTTATTTTTCTACTAGGACTCAAATGTCTCACCAACAGATCTAGAAAGAGGTATATACTGTTACAACCCTATAATCTGTCTCCTCTAAAATAATTGTGTTTCTGTAAACATCATTAAAGAGGTTTCTACTTGTTCAAAAGCTTGCTTTTTTTCATCCCCTCTTATCAGTGAGTTTTAAGAACTAAAAACATAGTTCAAATATGAAATACAGTAATCGAACTGTAATTTTAGCAGGAAAGGCATTGATGTTAAATACAAGTAAGTTAGGCAAACCATTCCCTTTAAAATTGTTCAACTACTTAAAATATTTGTAGATAAAATCTGTAGTAGTACTGGTGCTGTTTTCTTTCTCTTCTATTCTTTCAAAAGAAGTAAAATTGTTCAATGATTTTGCTTCTGGTTAATTCATTATCACAGTCTGTTTTGCAAAAGCCTTCTGCCCTTCATTCCAGGTATATGTTCCTTATTAGTACACTGCAGAGGAATTTTACAGAAAATACTACTATGGCTGCTTGCATAGCACCTGTCACTTGGAATTCTGCAATATAAATCCTACAGATTCTGATGGAAACCTAAACAGAATACAAATTTGCCAATGCAGGAGGCATTTTTAATAATCTCTAGAGTTTGTAAGTTTCCAGTGGTACTGAAATGTGTTTCACCCTTCTAACAGAGGAGAGGCTTCACTGTAAGAAATTAGATCAGGTTGAAATTTAAATATTTCCCTAGAACATAGGCTCTTGTATTAAAATACATTGTTCCTTTATTCACCAAATAGTCTTGATTTTTCCCATTCATTCTAATGCTAAAAACCTGTGAAATTCAAACTTCTTTTCAATTTACCTGTGTGACTCAAATTTAATTAAGTTTTGACCACTGTGGCTCCTAAGTTGCAATGAAATCCGTTGTGCCTCCCATAAAATGAACTGAGAAAAGTTTGCCATTTTATGAGCTCATTGCCTGTGTTAAGACATCTCGTTTAGAACACTTGGTAAACTCCAGTCTAATAAAATTTAGCATTTGAAACCTGGACTGGCTGTTAATGATCCAAAAATAGACCAGTCCCTTCTGGAGTACGTTTGCCTGCAAAATGCTATCTATTGATGTTTTTTTGAAGCAACTGCTTGTCTTTGTCTATCAGAAATATCAGATGTCAGTTTGGGAGGAATAATTACAAGAAATCTCACATTTATAAAATTACAGTGTTAACCCTTTAAATTAACTGTCAGTGTATATATTCTGAACTTGTGCCAAATAAGGTTTTATGGAATATATGCAAATTTCCAGAATGCAAAACTGAAACTGTCAGATTGCTGATGTTATTTCAAACCTCCTTCCTATTCTTTCATAATTTTGAGTCAAGGGGAAACAGCTTTTTGCAAATCGAGACAGTGTCAAGGAGCATATAAGGGAATGGAATACAGCTGGCATTTGCATGGCACCACAGTGAAGCATCTTTTCTGCGCCAGTGTGTTATATAAGTGACAACTAAGAAATAATGCAGCAGAGAGAAGGTGACATTAAAGAGGGAAGCGTGTCCTGTAGACTTATGAAATGAATATAGTATTGTCAAAAGAGAATAGGGACTGATTATGCTCTAATTCTGAAAACAAAGTAGGATTCCAAATTAAGAAATGTTTAATACAAAATTCCTAAGGTACAAAAGCATGCATAACACTGAAGAACACTTCACAGTAAAACCATTTAGAATTTATTACTGATTATAAGCATCTTATGATTCAGTTTAGCCTGAGAAGTATTCAATTTTTTTTTCCATGAACTGTTGAGATTTCACATTTGATGCTCTGGAATTAAAAGGCCAGCTGATAAAATGTTTTAAGCCACTGGAATTCTGTCTGCTTTCAGAAAGTTGTAGCAGTTGAAGGGTACAGCTGAAAATGTCTTGGCTTAGACTACGTCCCAGGCTCTCAGGAAACATGAAATGATGAATGAGTTTTCCATGATGATAGTATATTTTACAGAGTGTTTTTAGGAGGAGTTAGTAGCACATCAAACTCCTACTTGTCCTGACTTTGCTCTGACATACGCAAAGTCGTACATCTGACATGTTCTGCGTCTAAAGTAATAGGGTGAACCGTAATGTTACTCTCAGAGCAACATGTATTGATTATATAGACTATAAATGTCTCATTTACACTTCTAGAAACCATTCATCTTGACTGTGAAGCTCTACTGAATGTCTGGGTATGAAGTTGTCCCTGCCACAATTTACAACCAGGTATACTCTTTTTAAAGGGTGTCATGTGTTTGAACCTTATCTGAACATTCAAATCTGGAAGAGGTATGCTAGTTAGCAGAAATCCCACTGTCCCACATTCCTCATTTCCCAGTCATTCTGTAACCTGCTTTTCTCTGCCATACATAAATAGAAGCAAATAACACAAAAAACTGTTTCCTGTAATTGTCTTTATAAAGGAATTTGGATCATTCTCAAAAAAACATGGAGAAAACAGAAAAGTTCTGGAGTAGGTTTCTAAGGGTAAAACTGCAGTGGAAGCACTGGCTGTACAGCAATATATAGCCTCAGAGCTAGCCCTAAACAGTGTCTGAAGTGGAAGTGAAATGGTAATTTGAGAGTTCAGTTCTTTGGAAATATAGTATATATAAAAAATATCTCAGATAATGATCATCTGGCATAAAATCTTGACCTGATTATCTTTAGACTAGTCCATCAACGCAGTTTTTTTGCGGTCATCCATGTCTGTAAATTTTGTTCTCTGGTGTCTCTTAGGTTGATAGAGCATACAGGACTGGAGAAGGTCTTGTCTTGTATACTCGCAACTTATTATTATTTAACCTTTTGGAATCTTACTGACATAGAGAAAAATTATTCTTCTTGCCTTGGTATTTATCTGGCATCTCATCAGCCTATAAACTGTGACACCAATACAGGATTGTGTTAATGTTGTATGAATGCCAGATTTACCAAGCTACCTAATAACAGCTGCAAAGAAAAACACCAGGCTGAACATACTGCAACTTTCTCTGAAAACATTATTAAACTCTCCACTGTAAAACTCTCTCCATTGTGAACTTCCTCCAAGGTTATGTTTTGAAGCAGAAGGTGCTGTTTCATTACTAAAATATCCAGTAAAACTCAGAAAACTGATGGCAGTTGCTTTTGAAAGCTATATGAACTTTTTTCATAATTGTACTTAAACCTATCTTAAAACAGTCTTAAATTGCAACTTACCCTTTCTGATTTTATATTTGGGATTTCAAGTTTCTTGAACACCTGATTTTGCTGCTATATCTTTATTGTTAATTATCTTTATTATTTCATTTCAATCCTTCTAGTTTAGTTTTTTCAGTGACCATTACTGGAATTCTGGGTTGTTCAAGCCTTAGAGTTTGAAAATATCTATTTTAAATTGACAAAGTTCATATATGTTAAATTATGCAATGCTTAAGGTGCAATTATTTCTGCAGTCTACCATTTTGCTAGTCTATGTTTCATGTTGAGATAAACCTGGAACTGGTTGCCCATAGGAGCTGTGGCGCCCCATCTCTGAAAGTGTTCAAGACCAGGTTGGATTGTTTGGACATCTGAAAGAAACATCTACCAAGAAAGAGGTCAAAACAAAATTTCTCACAAGATGGTTTGTCCAAACATACATTAAAAGATCAGAGCATCTAAAGATGTTTTTCACCAGTTCCCTGTGAATTTTTCTAGGGTACTTGGTTTTGGAAAAGTGCCAAATGTTACAGCAGTTTGAGAATATAAGCATATTCCCAGCCTGAAACACTTCAGGTATTTGATTGTGATCAAGTAACTTTTAATTAGTTAAGTAAACAGTAACAAAGACAAAAATAAAATGAGGGAATCTGTGATACTAACCTTCTGCAACTTCTGGATAGCATTCTTGAATTTAGTTTGAAATGAAAACTAGTAGAATACTTTCTTGTATGAGTCCATAAAGTAAATTGTTCCACCATCTACAAAAACCACACAGTTTATGTCACGTGTTTGCTACTTATTCTGTAATAAATCCTTAGAATATATGATTGAGAGAAGTCCTCTTTTCCTTATCTGTTTTTCTTTCCTTTACCCCAGGTCCCCTTTTTTGATGTGCCCCAGTATCTCATTATTTTGAAACTGCTTCTGTGGATCATGTGGAATGTTGCTTTTGTAAAGTTTTGGAAAATTAAGGAAAGCATTCTGCAAACTGCAGAACTCCAGATATACTTTGAAATGTTTTTATAACTTGTTTTTCTTTTGAATACTCATGACTTTGACTGTTGGCACCTACAAGAAGAAATGCACTTTATAGGTCTCTAGATCCCATGTCTCTAAATTGCACTTTCTGAAAAGCTGGCAATTTCTGTGCACAACAAAGAAATCGAATGCAAGGCTATAATTCAGCTTTGGTTTTCTGCTGATGACATAAACCACAAGAGCTTGTTGGTTTATGAACAGCAGCAACAACAATACACAGAGACTGAATTACTGCTTGTGTATTAGCGGTAAAAGTGGTGTTGCCTACAATCCAAAAATAATATGCATTTGTGCTTTCCAATTTAATTGTAAGCAGGAAAATGAAGAGTACTTGAAGTGTAAGAAATGAGTTGCATAAAATAAAAATAGCTGACCAGTCTTCATAAGTCTGTGACATACTAAAACAGCTGTGTGGCTATTTTAGACAGAAAAATATTAAAATGGTATTTAATAAGTTTTCTGTTGACACCTGCTTTCCCTCTGTTCACTCTTCAGCTAGAAGAGACATTCCAAAAAGAAATTCTGTTATAACTGACTTGCACCGTATATAGCTGGGGCTGAACTACCTATCCTCTAAATATCTTTGAGACAACCAGTGACATCACTAGCTAAATTTAGAATCATCTCTGTAAATGCATGAGAATTAGTGTTATTTTACAAGTTCTTTTTGCAGCTCTTCTGGGTCTTAGCACTTCTGCACAGATTTCTGAACCACTAAGGTAGGAAATAAGTGATGTTTGCCAAATACAACCAAATTCTTAACCCACTCATCTTTTATAGATCCTTGGCAGCAGAAAGGGGAAAAATATCTTGCTTAGATTGGATCTTATTGTCTTCAACTTAGGTGACAAATATGCAACAGGCTTAGCAGGGTGATCCAAGCAGAAATTCATCTTGTAGTAGAATTTCAGTGGAAAAATGAATGTTATATGATTAATGCAGTTTAACCATTAGGTTCCCTTAGTGTCATGTGGCTTTTGGTATAGTCCCTATTTGTGCTTGAAAATATCTTCTTTCATTGTTATTTGCATGACCACACTGTAACAAATCCTTTGGGTCTTCCTCTGTTATATGCCATATTATATTGTGCATCTTATATGTTAGATGCTAGAGTGATGTCGTTTGCCACTAGTCCCTATGATATCAGCTACCGAACAGGCAATGAAGCTGGTATGGGAACATGCAAGGTTGCTAACTGATATATATCATAGAATCATAGAATCAACTAGGTTTGAAAAGACCTTTAGGATCATCAAGTCCCATCATTACCCCAGGAACTGCATATATATGTATAGAAAATGAGCACCTCAGTCACCTGAATATGGGTTCATGACATGCTTGATTACTAGTATCAGGTTGTTAACCAGTTGTTTTGAACCCAGCCTCTAGACAAATAAGTAAAAGGAAATAACGTTTCTATTTATAATATGTAAAATAAACCATATGCCAAGAAAAATATATGAAAAACAACTGAAGAAATAAGAAAACCCAACCCTACTTTTACCACTTATTCAGTTAAGTTATATCTGTATCACCATGTTTACTTCCTTTGTCAAGCTGGCTTTTCTGCTGTATCTAGACACTCGATCACATATTCTGTCTTTTTGCCCACCTAGGCTCCATTCATTAGAGTAGGACACTTCCTGGAAGAACACTTCAGCTTTTATAGCTAATGATCTTTCAGGACTCTTCCAGGAAGTCTGGAAACTTATCTCAACTAAAATAAACATTCTTTTCACTGCTTAGGTGGTGCAAACATCATTTTGCTCAGCAAGTTGTCATCTCATGAATTTGACTGATCATTTATCATTTCCCTGAAAGAGTAGCTGTACCCTCCCTGCATCTCCCGATGAGTTATAGTGAAGTGTCTCACTAAGCTTTAGATTTTATATGTACTGTTATCTTAACAGACATATTTGAGATGAATATTTAAATGGAATAATGCATATAGTTCACTCTTCACTGAAACTAGACAACAGTAATCAGCAACTTCTTGAGGCAACCACAAGCTTTAAGTGCTTTACCCTCACAAACCTTTCATCTAGGCATTGTGACACCTAAAAGCCACAGTCCTGAAGAAGGTGCTGTGCAAGTTGCTGTAAACAGCATCAGCAAAGAAGGATAACAATCTAAATGGTAATTAATATCTTCTTGGATAAAGACAAAAAGACATCTTAATGAAACAGTGCTATAGCTCTTCAGCACTAGGATAGAATGTGTTATAGTTAATCAGAAGGTGCTGTCAATATTTGATATCTCATAGAAAAGAAGAGCTTGAGCGGGTATCATGAGGTGGTTTTTCAAAAAACAAGGGACAGCAAAGTAGAAAGTTAGCAAGGCAGAAAGCCTGGAAATGATCTTCTAGAAAATTTAAAGTGAGGATGGAGGCCAGTATATGTTGCGATGAGAGGAAATCAGTACCTCAGTATAAAATGTGTGATGGCAGACTCTGCAAAGTAAGCAGAGAAAAGGAGCTAGTAGAAGGATGCAGAGAGAGTTGATATGGTCAAAGTAGCAAAGCATTAAAGGGATCTTTACAGTGTGCAAGTGGGACAAGATTATGTTTTTCAAGAAGGGGAAAAGGATATTGCTGTAATTGAGATGAAAAATGTTGAACATCTGAATGGGAGTATTGCCTGTTTAAACTGAAAAGAAAGGCCATACCTCAAAAATGTTATGAAGAAAACATAGCCTAGTCTAGTGACAGCATTGCGTTGTTATAAGTGAAAAGGGAGATAGTGGGGAAAAGGAGTGAGCTTGCATGACAGAGAGAAGTGTAGATGGATTCAAAGTTTTTTGTTTATTTACATGAGGGCAGAAACAGCCTAGTGAAGATGGGAAAAAATATGTGTAGCTGTAACAGCACCACATAACAGGAGATAGCACTGTGCTTGAAGAAGGTTCTTCAGTTCCACGTTGCCTCTCCTTCATTAAGGTTACCCATAATAACAGCAGGCACATCAAAACATCTTTTTAGCATTATATAAACAAATGATGTGGGTGCACTTGTAGGCTAACCAAAAATATTACATGAAAAAGGTAATAGAAAAACATGAATGTATCTGTGTAGAAAATAGAGGGTATGTGTTCTCTATCACCTGCAGGTTGAATACTGGCCATTTGTTTTCGTTCAGGAATTAAGTCAGTAAAATCACACTTTCCCCAACCCTCACCAATCAAATGTAACCTGCTGGAAGTGATTCTTGAATCAAAGTACTCAAAAGAACACTACAAATTTTAGAAAGCATTATCTGATTACCTGTGAGCTGTGTCACTCTTACAATAGAACAGAACAATTCAGGAGTATTACATACATAATAGACATGACTTTCAGAGGAGCAAGGATTAGGGTCTGGGTGCCTGAAGTCTGAGAGAAACAGCATGCCTCGGTTTTGTTTAAAATTTTTTGAATACACTTTTTCATTGCAATCATGCTAACATTACTAAATGCCGTTTGGTAGCATTATGTTGTTGATCTTTGCACAAGCAGGTGAGTTATGCAACATTATTTTCCTAATATATTTCAGTCAGTGCTAGTTCTCTCTCATTGTATTAGTCACACCAGTTCATGGCTAATTCTTAAGATTTTCACAACATATACAGAATCCATACAGAGTTTATTTTGGTTTGGGTTTGTGTAGTTGGTTGTTTAAGTGGAACCTTAGAAAATGCTGGACTCATCTGAAATAGTTTCCATAATTTGTTTTTGAGAAACGTGATTTTGGCATTGATCTCCTTAGTTTTTAATAAGGGAAGTTTGTTTCATAGGGCCTAACAAAAAGGTGTTTTGAAAAAGTCAGAACACATTTGAAAACAACCAGATTGTTTTCTGCTGCAAATGATGAGAATAGTCAGGAAACACTCGGATTTAACTTCTTTCTCAGAAAATAGATTTTTTTTCCAGGGCAAAACTTGTGATTTTCTGGTGCAGTACCCACTTGTAAGGTAAATCCTAGATTTGCAGAGTTTGCAAAGTCTTAGCTTATATTCTATATAAAGACATTTTTGTGAACATGCAATTTTGCTTGAAATTGCTGCAAGCACTCAACTGCTCAACCTGTTCTTCCATCAAGTGCCAATCACAGAACATTATTTTAGACATAAACAAAGATAACAGAACGAATAATACTAAATCTCAATGGGTATTATAGAACTGTAATTCTTTCCAAGGCACACGTAAAGTTGCATGTTATAGGAGCCAGTTCTCAAACAGTTTGTTCATAAGAATTCTGACTTGAAATGATGAAATGATAGGCTTTGTAATATGAAAGGATTTTTTTCTTTTTTCTTTGATGTCATAGGGATAGCAACATTTTAGCTATTCCTTTCCTTTTGCCCCACATCAGATCTCATTAGAAAACTGGAAAACTTTATGCAGGGGTTCGAAAATGAATGGAAGAAGGGTGTCGTGGTTTAAGCTTAGTCGTAAATTAGAAAAGCATGTAGCCTGCTCGTTTTTCCCCTCCCACAAACTGTCCTCCCCCCCACCCCCCCCCCGGAGGGATGGAGAGGAGAATCAAAAGAATGTAACTCCCACAAGTTGAGATAAGAACAGTCCAGTAACTAAGGTATAACACAAACCGCTGCTACTACCACCAATAATAACAATGATAAGG
>WYDI02033093.1:0-29315 GCA_009867235.2 Psittacus erithacus
ATGATCAGGGGACTGGAGCACCTCCCATATGAAGACAGGCTGAGAAAGATGGGGCTGTTCAGCCTGGAGAAGAGAAGCTGCGTGGAGCCCTCAGGGCAGCTTCCAGTATCTGAAGGGGGCCTATAATGATGCTGGGGATGTACTCTTCATTAGGGACTGTAGTGATAGGACAAGGGGTAATGGGTTGAAACTTAAACAGAGGAAGTTTAGGTTAGACATAAGGAAGAAGTCCTTTACTGTAAGGGTGGTAAGGCACTGGAATGGGCTGCCCAAAGAAGTGGTAAATGCTCCATTCCTGGCTGTGTTCAAGGCCAGGTTCAATGAAATCTTGAGTAACAGTCTAGTGTGTGGTGTCCCTGCATATGGCAGGGAGTTGGAACTAGATGATCTTAAGGTCCTTTCCAACCCTAACTATTCTGTGATTCTATGTTCTTCATGTAGTGTGGTGTCAACTTGAATTAGTTAAGGATTGCTTTCATAGGAGATTTAGACCACTTCCAATATGACTATTCAGAACAGAAACGTGAACTTACGCAGATGTTATATGGATTCATAGAATTTGAGAGGGGGTTGTATCCTGCCTTATTGCCGCTTAAAGGCTAAAGACTCCATGTAACTAAAGGCTTCTCCGTGTGTGTAGATACGATTCTGTGTAAAGATCTTGACAGTGTAGGAAGATCACAAGCTGCTTGAAAAGACATGACTGCCACAAAGAAAGACCTTATTTATGGCATGTTCAGATTCTTTTCTGGAGATGGATTTCATACTTCTCCGTGTCCATTTCTGTGGTGCTTGTTAGTGCAACATCTGAATGCATTGTAAGCATTAATTTATTCATATCACTGTAATGTGAGGAAGAATTGCAAGTTCACATGGGGAGTGAGCCAAGGCTAAGGATTAATGTGTCCAATAATGTTCATCCTACATGTCAGCGTTTTGGGACAGAGTTTCCTTATGCTGAAAGAGCATCTCTACTCTTCTATTTTCAAAATGGAATGCTTTGTGTTTCTGTAAATTTCAGCTTTCTAGGTATGAAGATAGGGAACTGGAATATGAACATGGACACATGGTTTGACTGAAGAGACTTAGTGTTATGTATGAATTCTGTAGGAGCCTAGATATATAATCCAGACCTATAAGACAGCTAAATGCAGCTCTATAGTGAGTCCACCTTTACTCACTGGCTGTGCATATCTGCTTTTCTGCCTCAAGCAAGTCGCCCTGCTACCTCTGTATGCTTCCCAGCCCATCTGTTCTGTGGTGTCATGCAAGCCAGTTAGTGCAGCATCTGAATGCACTTCTTTCTCTGATATGACAGTGCTATAAGACACCATCACTGGGAAGATGGTGACCTGTAGCAACTGCCATGGCAACATTTTACAAGTTGATGTGACATTACCTATTGTCAGAATGGCTTAGTTATATTCACAATGTAGTGTGGGTGGAAGGAGACTGTAGTCATGCTTGCACAGCCTGATTTCCCAGAAAGCAGAAAGTCACTTTGGTGAGATTAAACTGAAAGTTCAGCTGTTGAACATGATTCTGAAGTTTGGCTTTTATTTGAGAAAAAATCTCCTCGTGAGGAATACTCAGAAGGATAAATTGTTCTCTAGGTCAGATGGTTCCATCAGTATTCTGTCTGGTGAAGTGAAGCTACTTTGAGTTCATTTAGAAGACCCTTTTCTTGCACTTTTTCAAGCCAGTGCCGTCAGATGGTAATGCAACAGGCTTGTTTTTTTTTCAGAAATAATTGTTCTGTTTGGTGTGTAATGCGAATGGTGTGAACTTGATTGATTGATTTTCAAAAGAAGATTCTCTGAAATACCCACACAGCTAGGACTATTCTTCTATCTGCTTTTTCTCATGATTTCCTTTAAGAAGAAAGTATATGGCACAAGTTTGTGGTTATTTGGAGCACTTGTATGAAATCTTATGCAAGTTCTTAAATGCATTGCTTTTTATAAAGGATTTCTGTCCTAAGTTGTCATGATTTTAGTATCAACTCTTTGAAGCCTGACTTTTGTGGAAAGAGGCAGGTGATGGGAGTACTTGCAGAGTACTGTTTCTGCCAGTTACAGTCATATGGCATTCAACCTGATAGCACAAAGCATAGCAATTCCTGTTTCTAATATTCTGGAAAAGCAAATGTGAGGTACAGTGAATTCCTCTGGGTTTCAAGTTTACTCTTTACTGTGTTACTGAAGCAGTCTGCATTTTCTTTATTCTTCCATGTATATAATTTTACAGTTAAGAAAGAAGAAAAATATGCCAAAATATGAGACCATTACAAAGCCTCTAGGTGCAGTACAAGGTTTACAGGTCTCTTTCTTCTCCCAGAGGATGCCAGCCCCCATCAGACTGCGGGAGTTGATCCGGACCATCCGGACAGCAAGAACCCAGGCAGAAGAGCGTGAGATGATCCAAAAAGAATGTGCTGCTATCCGATCATCCTTCCGAGAGGAAGATAACACATACCGATGCAGAAATGTGGCAAAGCTGCTGTACATGCACATGCTGGGATACCCTGCCCATTTTGGACAGGTAGGTCAGAGTTCCGTGCTTGCTGTGCTATGTGCATATGCCAGCCTGTTTTGTGTGTTTTGGGCATGTTGACTTGTTTGGAGCATTCCCAGCTGCAGTTTTGCTGTCTGCTCTTTGGGATGTTCTGAGGTGTATCTTCATATGTATTCTGATCCTACATTGATTAATTTTGACTTTTAGTGAGGTCTGGTCTTTGGAGATTTACATATTTTGTTATGAAACTTAGGGTTAGTCAGCTTTTGCCGTAGTGTCTGCTTCTCACCACCCATGTTTCTGTGGAGCAATAGTTCTTGAGCCACAGTCCAGTACACATGGATATTTTCAGATGGGTTCAAAACAGCACTTTGTGTGAGAACATCTTTCTCTGATGGAAAATACCAGATGCTTCAAAGAAGGTTCTATACCCTTTTCTTCGAATAGCAGGGGCTATAGGGGTGCTGGGGTTGGTCTGTTCATTAGGGGCTGTAGTGACAGGACAAGGGGTGATGGGTCAAACTGAAAGAGGGGAAGTTTAGATTGGATATAAGGAAGAAGTTCTTTACTGTAAGGGTGGTGAGGCACTGGAATGGATTGCCTAGGGAAGCTGTGAATGCTCCATCCCTGGCCGTGTTCAAGGCCAGGTTGGACAGAGCCTTGTGTGACATGGTTTAGTGTGAGGTGTCCCTGCCCATGGCAGGGGGGGTTGGAACTGGATGATCTTAAGGTCCTTTCCAACCCTAACTATTCTATGATTCTCGTCTAGGCAGGTAAGAGTGGTCTGTTCCCAGCAATAGGGAATTGGTGTTCCTTAGCCCATCTCAGTGAGGTAACTTGGATAACGTTGGCATGAGTTTTCCATCTCTTGGCTTATTTTTGGCACACTGGTTTTGACACAGAGTGTGGAAAAGGGAGGCAAGAAGATAAGAGTTCTTGATCTGCAAGATGTTCTTCAGGTTGGGCTTTGCTTAATCTTTGGTGTATAGTCTGTTTTGCTTAGAAGTCAGTAAGTGTCCTGTTAGCAGTGATCTAACCTAGGTCTTCCATAAAGCTAAAGTCAGATTGTTGTATTCCTTAAAGTAGCTTCATGTCTTGGGAGTCTTTCCGTTCAGGATTGGATTTATCAATCCTGGCATTTTACTGAGGCAATAAACTCAATCCACTGATATCAAATTCCGAATAGTCTTAGTGTTAGGGAGTGAGTCTGGGCCGTGCTGTGGCATATAAAGTGCATAATCTTCTACCTGATTGGATTATTCGCTCAGGATAACGACTTCCTGAGTAAAAGCAGGTGAATTTGTGTATTATCCTGTTGTTAACACCTTACGTAGCCAGGCTTCCTGGTCAAAGAGAGAAACTTCCTGTCACAAAAAGGAAGACTAAGTATGTAATAGCTTCAAGAAGAATGGGCAGTATTTACAGATAAGTGTCATCTAGAATTTCTACATTTAACCTATGTTAGGATCGTGTTTAAATTTTATTGGTATTATTTTGCTTGAGTGTTTAATCCTGTATATGGAAGATTAGACCAGTTTCTGCTTTGATCAGTATGATAAATTACCTCTTCAGTCTTAAGTGGAAGAGAATAAACCAGACTATTCACTCTCTGTTATTGCCAGTGTCGCTACATCTCAAACAGAAGCATCAGTGCTAACTATTTTGGGAGCAAACTACTTCATCTGATGGCCTTGTCCTCGTGTAGTTTATCAGCTGCACTTTCAGGAAGGTGTAGGGCCCAAGGCTGAGATGAGATTTCAAGAAGTATTCTTAAAGTAAGTTGAACACCTCTGTATGTCCTCAATGCTTGTATCTAGAAGGATTCTTTCAAAGTTCTAATTTGTATAGGCGGTATAATTTGCATGAGTTGAGGATTTGCTGAAGATGCTTGCAGTTCCAGCAGTGGAGTGTTGTAGATGGATAGTTCAGCACTGTAGACAGGAGGTTTCTGAGAGGGACAGGATAAATATGCAGCAAATTTGTTTTGGTAAAAAAACAGGAGAGGTCCACAGGCTGTGTTAGACAGCCTCTCTTAAAGGTGTAAGCAGAGCTAACTTCAGCTAAGAGTGTGGATGATGGAACCAATAATAAAAGAGAATTTAGAGAAGGTGTCAGCATTAGTGAATGGTTGATCTACTTCTTTCCATGTCAGGGATCCTCAGCTTCGACCCAGGATATGTTGTACAAAAATACAAGTATGAGCACTGCATTTAACCAGTGCATGCTAAAGTGCACTGGATGGCAGGCTCTCTTGAGCATGTGCAAAGGTCATTTGTGCAAGCTTAGAAGTTTCAGGCAGTCTGGGCAAATTGTGAAATAACTTTATTAGTGTCGTCATTATTTTTACTTGCAAAAAAAATCCATTTGGAAGAGTGGCTGTGTCAGTAAAAACTTGGGTAAGCTGTAGTCTGGCTATATCCAGCTTTAGTAATGTATCTGTTACAGTACTGATGTAGCAGATTTTAATTGTTCCCTTGAATTAAATGGATATAATGATATCAAGATTTCTTCCACTAATTAGACGTAGTAAGACCTTCAGCTGATCATGTTTCTCACGTTTCATGCACAGTGTTGCTGTGCATGAAGCTAGTTTGCATGTATTTGTATACATATGAAACAAGAACTCACCAGCCTTTCATGTGTTAAATGTCAATTATATCTTTCAAATTCAAAAGTACTACAAATATATATCTGTTACAGTCATTAGTTTCTTTCTGCTTTTTCTTAGACTTTTGTCTTCTGCCTTTGGCTCTTGCATTTTAGCTTAGGTGTCATCAATTCTACACTGTATTTTTGCAGAGGATTGTGTGAGAAAGTGTCTTGTAAATGTGGGTAAGAAAGTTGGTTCAGAGTGCATTATTCTCTCACAAAGAGGTAACTTTAAGATAATTTTCCACTGGAAGGATAAAAGGTCAATATCTAGTATTCTCTACCTTTTCCCAGGTTGATCTCGCCTATTGTGGAAACTCTGTCATGCGTGTGGATGACTGATATTATTGTTCACAGATGTTTCTTTATTCTATATTTCCAGCTACGTCAAACCCAGCAAACTGAACTCTCTTCCAAGCTTTTTTGTGTGTTTTTTGTTTTGGTTTTGTTGGTTGGTTGGTTTGGGTTTGTTTGGGGGGTTTTGGTTTTTTATGTTTTTTTGGTAGTTTGTTTGGTTTGGTTTTTGGTTTTGTGTTTGTTTGGGGTTTTTTTGTTTTGTTTTGTTTTTTTAACCTATGTGTCACCTTGCATTAGCTGACATAGTGACAACTTCTTGGATAGTTGAATTGTATGTTCTGATGCCACGTAGCTGTGAGCTCTGTCAGTGGCTAGGCTGTAGCATTTATGTTCTCTGGCACTTCAGTTTCTTTACCAGTATCATGTACAACTTTACCTTCCTGATCTCTGTGTGCTTCTTGCATATCCCCTGTGTCTTTTGCCCTATTCAAGCTTCCCTATAGGTAGGGATCATGAAAAGCTTTTCATGATACCCTGTATTTCTGCCTGTGCATGCCGCTGTACTTCCTTTACAATGATCTGCTGCAAGCTTTGTGTGACCCCTCCTTCAGCCCACTGTGCACACTGCCTTGCAGCCCCACATAGTTTGTAAAACAGACTTGCAGGATATGTTTGTGTGGCATAGGGCTCTTACCAGCTTTGAAAAGCCATCTCTGCTACTTCCTGTCTAGGAAGTAGATATTGATTACTCAGTTTTCTGTTAGAGAAAAACATTTTAGTGTGTAATAATGTGGTTAATTTCTTTTTGCACTAAGAAATTGTTAAGTTTAAAAATGGGTTACCAGTTGAATTTTTAATCAGCTGAGTGCAAGTGGCAACTGTGCATGCTATCGTAGGGATCTGCTTCATGCTGTTGAACGTAGTTGACATTTCTGCGTTGTTAAAGGGAAGCTCATGGTGGCTACAGTGCATATGGTTTTAGTCAGACTTCAGGGATTCAAATAGAGATTACAGAGCAGTACAAAAACTTAGCTGCTATCTCTGACTGTATTCTGGTTTACCTGGCTAGCAAGTTAATTACAGATTATAACAAGCAAAATCTGATTTTAGAATCATAGAATCCCAGCCTGAGTTGGATTGGAAGGGACCTTAAAGCTCATCCAATTCCAACACCCTGCCACGGGCAGGGACACCTTCCACTAGAGCAGCTTGCTCCAAGCCCCTGTGTCCAACCTGCCCTTGAACACTGCCAGGGATGAGGCAGCCACAGCTTCTCTGGGTTCCCTGTGCCAGTGCCTCACCACCCTCACAGGGAAGAACTTCCTAATATCTGCTCTAAATCTACCCTCTTTTTAGCCCTTAAAGCCATTACCCCTTGTCCTATCACTACATGGTGGTGTTAGGACAACTTAGAGAGCGCAGATCCTGTCTCTGATAGGTAGATGAACCCATTTAAGCCTAGTTCAGAAATTTTCAGTGCAGATCAAATGTGATGCATAATAGAGGTTTGCAGATCTTTACTTTTTTGTTTTTAATGATAAATTTCTTGTTTCTATAAATATGTTGTCTTTTACTTTTGTGATCAGACATAAACCCACATATCTGATACATCTGAGGTCAGTCATGGAAGGCCAGCAATGTCTGGCGACTTCAGGATGTAGGAGCTGCTAATGACTTTCCTGCTGGCTTGCTGGGAGCTTTGGGTCATTTAACCTTTCTTTGTTTTCCATGTTACCAAAATGGGAATAAAATATGCATCTAAAAATGCATTCTGATACCTAAATGAGTACGCTTCAGAATTCAGACTGTTTCTCCTCTACCTAAGTAGTAGTTTAAGCTAATTCTGTCTTTTTTTTTCTTCTTTTTTTTTTTTTCTTCTGTTTTTTCCAGTTGGAGTGCCTCAAGCTCATTGCCTCTCAGAAATTCACAGACAAGCGCATTGGGTACTTAGGTGCCATGTTGCTGCTGGATGAGAGACAGGATGTCCATCTTCTTATGACCAATTGCATCAAGAAGTAAGGGTACCACCTCTCTCCACCAACACATGCTTTGAGGTTTCAGGATCTGAAAGGACACTCCTAACAATGATATTTTGACTACTTCAGGTTTTTTTCCCGTATTAAAAAACTGTTACCTTCAGTTTGGTGTATGCTGTTGACCATACAAGACTGTTCCAGTGTTGTATTGTATTGGATGGTCCTGTTTAGCTTCCTTAGAGGGAAGAGAGTATAAAATTGCATTGGTCCTCAAGAGATGTATGTGGCAAACAGCACTTCATGGAACTACTGTTGCAGAATGGTAGTGTGTGTTTCTGGAGGCCATGTAAAGATGAATAAAATCAGGAAAAGTAAATGACCACAGTAAGCTGCTGGGCCAGTGCAGAAGACCCTCTAAGTGTCGCAAAGAACTCTCTTCCATTTCTGTAAATTAGTTATCTCCCAGTGTGCAGTGAGGAGTCAGGGGAGCATAATGCAGCATCAGTAAAAGTCCATGCACGTTCTAAATACGATTGAATCAGGCTATTCTTTAAACTTTGTGGTCTGGACTCACCATCATATGTCACAAAGTCATATATATATATATTGGTGCAGCCATGTTGGCCTGGTTTGTTTACTTGACTTCTGCTGATGAGCTCTGAAGAGTTGTCTGACTTTAAGGATCAAGGCATTGTGTCATGCTTTCTTTTCAAGGTTGGCCTAATGGTCCTGATGGATAGTTTTCCTTGGAAGCAAGGATGGCAACTTGGAATCTGGTGTGTGCTTGGCATCGTGCTAGAATCAGACAAGACAGGATGGGACATAACTTCTTTTTTTTTTTTACTGTTTTTTTCTCTCAGCAGAGTGGTGTTTAACTAAGACTGTTTTACATTATAGTTTAGTAGATGATTAGTGCATTTCCCATAACACACCTTTTCAAGATGGATGGGAGAAAGAGTGGAATAACTGGGTTCTAGCTGATTTATCCAGAGGCTTGGTTGGTTGGTGTGGTGTCTGTTTTTATTATTATCTACTTTTAGAACATAAGCCTCCCAGATATTAACAAGTGAAGTACTCTTCAGTTGGGCTGCAGCCTTAAAGTGCTTGGAAAGAAACTTGAGAAAACTGAAGGCCTGAGGATCTGCTAACTGTGGACTTGTTCAGGAGAGAAAAGACATTTGGATTTTTCATTGAAATTAAAAAGATTCTAGGATTTTTCATTGAAATGTCATGCCTGTAAGGCTTTTCCATTACAACCAGGCTGTTAGGTTAAGACTTCTCTTGATTATTTACTTTAAAATGAATTTGTGTGGTAAGCGTTTAGAGTTTGAACTGGACATGGGTCAGACTGAAGCTAAACAAAATGGGTAGGCAGCTTCCCACCACCTTAGTGGCTTGTTTATTGCTTTCTTCTTTGGCTTCTGCATCTACCACTTTGTCTTGCTTTTATCTAGACATTAAAGCATTTGATTTGTGGCATTATCTTTAATTATTTAGAACAAGACCTAGATTTTTGGTAGAAAAAAGCAAGCACATACTTGCTATACACACAGCTTTATATAGCTGCTGCAAATCTGTTGAAGGAAACAACCAACCCCTTTGGTGGCATGTACTATCTGTACCTTTGGCTGCATGTTGTCATAACTGCTTGGTGTTGCAACCAGAATACTGTCTCTGGCTTTTCTGCATGCTGTGAGCATTTGGTTACATAACACTCACTTCCCTGGCTCTCCCATTATGTAGTCTGCAGCTCCCCTTGCTCCCAAACCAGGAATCATACTTCTTACTTTCTTCAGCGCTGATCCTGGACACTGTGGCAACAAAAATACGAAATAGTCAGATGGAAAAGTAGTATAGAAATTGGTTTTAAAAGCTGTTGGGATTGCCATGTGAAAGCTATATTGTCTTGTACTTGGTCTGACATTGGTTGCTGGCCTTAAGAGTGGCACCTACTGTTAGGAGGTTTAACTTCTCATTGACTGCTTTGCAACTTTCTTAGGCATAGGAATGTTTAGGATTGCTAAACAGGATTCCTGCGTGGATTATTTTCAAGGTGTGTGAGTGGTGGGATTTGTAATTATCCTCAGGACAGAGGATATTTTTACTTAGATTTTTTTTCGCCGTTTGGTTGTAAATGCAGAAGTTAAAGCCTGCCCCAGAACATATTTGAACTGGACAACCCACAGAGTCACTGCAGGACTGTTCCTCATGTTAGGTTCTTTTTGCATGCAAGTTCCAAAATACAACATTTTATCTTCAGAAGTTTTAATGGAATTGTGCATTCTTTCTTGTTGTTGGCTCAATCCCTAGGTACCCACCTTGTGGTTTTAACTAAGTATTCTTTGTAACTGGGGTTTCTAAGTAGAAGTAGTAGCAACCCTGTGGCAAATGCCCTCAAGGTTGCTATTGCTCCTAAGTCATTGCTCTGTGTCCCTGCCCATGGCAGGGGGTTGGAACTAGATGATCTTAAGGTCCTTTCCAACCCTAACTATTCTATGACTCTGTGCTCCCAAATAGCTGAGAACCTGGAGAGTTCTCCTGCACCAGGTATGTGGCTGGTTAGATGACTGCAGATACAGATGCCTTTTCCTGTGTGTTCAGGTTCTCTGTGCATACTTACTGGCTTTTTTTATTTCTTTTTCTTTCCCTTTACAGTGACCTTAATCACAGCACACAGTATGTGCAGGGGCTGGCACTCTGCACTCTTGGCTGCATGGGCTCCTCAGAAATGTGCAGAGACCTTGCAGGAGAGGTGGAAAAGCTCCTCAAAACATCCAACTCCTATCTTAGGAAGAAGGTACTTCAAGGAACTTTTGAATACTTCGTTGTGGATTAAAACTCAAGGTTGATCAGATGCCTTGCTAATACCTGGAATACTAGAAGGCTTGGATCACACTGGCTCAGTATTTTCCCAGTGTGCAAGACAGATAGAGGTCAAAACTCCTTGTCTGTCTGTAGCCAGAAGGTGTGTAAGTCTCTAAAAGACAAGCCTCCAACAGGTGAGGCAGTTATTTCTATTTTGACAGTCTCCAGCAGTAGTATGTGAGAGGTTAAGGGCTTGAAACAGGCAAGCAACTTTGAGTTGTCTTTGTTTCCATTGCAAGTGTACCATAGCATCTGCAAAGTGTAATCACCCTTGTTCTCTTACATTTATTTAATTGTCCAGTTTTAGAGAGGGTGGGGGTCAGTAGGATTTAGGAAGAGATGAGTTGTTACTTCATTGGCTAGAGCTGGACCTAGAGAGAGATTGGAGAAAAAGCAGTGCTAGGAAATATTGCTGTATTCTGGGAAGAGGCCTTCAGTGCATTTGATTCTCAAACAGCAGCAAAGAACAGTGTCTCCTGTTGCTTCTGTACCCTAGAAGAAATAGGCAATTTTTTTGCACTATTCTTTGTTTTTCACAGGACACATCACCTGCAGGAGGAATTATAGTGATTTTGTGGGGAAGGAGGTGATATTCACAGAAAAAAAAAAAGAGCCATCTTTTGACATAAATTTAATTGTTTGTTTCCAATGCATTATGCCCTCCCTAGCAGCAGGAAGACAGACTGAAATGGTCTTAAAAGGCAGAACTGTTTTGCAGTTGTTACCACTTCTGAAGTGAATAATGTAAAAATGAGCTATTGCTAGTGGGAGTATTACTTTGTAACTCAGTGCCTTTTTTTTCTTTTTTTTTTTTTTTCCCCCCCCCTCACCCCGTCCTCACTCATAGTAGTTTTACTGAACTCTGTGATGCTGTTCCGTATCTCATGTAGTAGAGAGGTGGGAAAATGTACCATAAACTTTCCAGGCCTTTGTATATTATGAAGTTTGTGATACTTCCCACTGTGCTGAATGTTCTCAAAGCATGTATCATTGTCATTATAGTATGTACTAACAGAGATATTTTCCCTATACAGGCAGCATTGTGTGCTGTTCATGTCATTAGAAAGGTGCCTGAACTCATGGAGATGTTCCTGCCAGCCACCAAAAACTTGCTGAATGAGAAGAACCATGGTAATACCCGAGACTCTACTTAGCCAGCCTATGCCATTCTTTACAGGATGATGCACTACCTGTATGTTTTGTTGAGAAGAAGCTTTTGAGGTGTATTTGTGTGATTTGTTTCTTCCCATTTCTGTGCAGTGAAAGCAAGTCTCATTCAGAAGGAAGGGGAGTGTATCACTCTACTAGTCAGCAGGTGTTTTAGAAGGCAAAGGTGACAAAAGGAACTCTTTCACTCAAATGTTTTTTGATAAACTTCAGAGTAGGCAGAATGGGAAAGATTGTGGCTTTTTTTTTTTTTTTTTTTAATCCAGTACTCTGCCTCTAAAGTGCGTTGTTTAGAGTTGGGGTTTTTTATGTGTGTTCTGTTACCATAGGACTGTGGGATTCTTTGACATCATTTTAGTAAGCATTCCCAGGACTGATATACCTTTATGACTGCCAGGAAAGAGTCTTTCTTCGGTGCTGTTTTACATCAGAACTACCTCAGAAAACAGATTCTCACTTCAATGTTCCCCTGTGAGATTATTCTGTTTTAATGCATTTTCTTGCATAAGTGCTTCTAGAAGATCATTTAAAGAGAAATTCTAATACTAACACTTTGACTAATTTCCATCAAGCCTGATCCTCACTTCCCATTGTCTTACTCCTGTGGCGCATCTGCAGTGAGCATGTGCCTTAAAAAAATAGGTGGATGTACAGTAGATGTTGCAGTGCTGAAAACCCGTTACAGGGAGAAGTTCTATCTCAAGACAAGGTAGTTGTAAATGCCAGAAGTACTAATGGGCAATGCATGTGGAATATGGTGTGTGTGGTGCAGCTAGTTTACCTTAATTTAAAATGTGATGATCAGAGCATTTAGAGTAGGCACTGCTTCACATAGTAAGTAATGCCTACATGATGGCAGTATATGGTGGCAGTAAGGCTCTATCAGTAAGTAATGCCCACATGATCCATTTTGGTAGCATGAGATCATCTGTCTTTGTCTTAATGCAACTCTGAAAAGCTTAGAGCTGTCCTGTTCCCTCTTTAAAGATTGGAGTGCTCTTCTTCAATCCTTGGGTAAGCAGAAAGTTGAGTCTAGGTTCACCTGCATTCAAGAACCAGATCATCCTTTCTGCTTTCCTCATCCTTAAAAATCAACTTCTCCTTTTCATTAGTCTTACCCATGGGCTTTGTGTTGAGCTTTCTGTAAAACAGAACATCTGAGAAACCCATTTAGCAGCCTTTTGGGAGATCTTGGTGGTAAGTAAGCAACATCAGTGTTAAGAAAGCTGGATGTAAGTTTTATAGATAGATGTGTATTTCAAAGCAAATTTTGGATAGAACCTGTTATAGGCCAAAAAGCTGCATAGCTTGTGGAATTTAAATGTTGTCATCTGCGTAGAAAATGCTGCTTATTAAGGAAACTTCTGCTCTCTTTCTGAGTATGGAGCTCTCCAGTACAGACTTAACAACTACAGAAAACGAATAGCTGAAAAAGGTAGCTTCTGGGGGAGATTGCTGTGTTTCAGCTGAATGTGGATGTACAGTGATCCTCATTGTTAAGTTTCTCACACACTGTCCAGCACTGACATCTAGTTAAGAGGGTTCTAAATGCTGTGCCTTTTCTAGCTGTTTTCAGAGCCCCTTAGCCTGGGTTTTGCTGTGGCAGGGCACACAGCAGCTGTCTGCCAACGCACAGGCACTGGTGTGACCGCGCAGCTACTGGAGTCTTTCTCTAGAGTGAGTTCTGAGACCTTCTGAGGTCACATCAGGTCAGTGCCCAAGTCAGAAGAGAAAAATCAGGGAGTGTGAGGAACCCAACGCCTACAATGCAATTAACATGTCTGTTGTCCTTGTAGAGTTCTGTGTGTGTACAGAATAATAGAAGGGTTTGGGTTCGAAGAACCTTAAAAATCATCTAGTCAAACTGTGTCTGTTACCATCTAACTGTATATTTGTGTGAGTTTCTGCATACAAAGTTCCACTGCTCTCCTCCTTTGACTTTTAATTGCAGCTTTAAGACATGACCACATTGCTGTCCGCTTTCCTTTGGCCACAGCAGCAAGCACAAATATATGGGGGTAGATATGTTGAATTCAAGAATATTTTTTTCATGATTTCCTGTTGTTTCCTTATGATCTTTGTGATATGTCTGGAGCCAATGAAATTATGTTAAATTTAGATACTTTTTTCTTTTTTTCCCTTTACCTTTAGGTGTTCTTCATACATCAGTTGTCCTCCTCACAGAGATGTGTGAGAGAAGCCCAGACATGCTTGCACACTTTAGAAAGGTAAGTGTGAACGGATAATACTGGAAAGTTAATATTAATGGATTTGTTTGTGAATGGCTGAGGGGTTTTTTTGGGTTTTGGTTTCGTTTGTTGCGTTTTTGTGTTGTGGGGTTGTGGTTTTTTTGGTTTTTTGGGGTTGTTTTGGTTTGGGGGGGGGTTTGTGTGTTTTCAGGTTTTTTTGAGGTTTTTTACAATGTGTCCTCTTAGTTTCCCTAGCAAAAGCAATGTGCATGTCTTTTAATGAATTATTTGTGGGGAGAAACCTGCTTGTTTTCAAAAATAAAAAAAACCAAAACATTACATTTGAGAATTTTGTAAGTATCTAGCCCTAACCCTCTTCAATAAGTTGGGAAAGTTACAGAACACCAGTTGTAAGATTATGCAGTATGAAACTCATCCTGAAGTTAGGTATAAAATGTTCTCTTTGTTCTTTTAGGGTTTTTTCCACTCTTTGTAGCTAATTGCATAGTGACATTGGCATCACAGGTGTATTAAACATAAAGAGGCAAAGATGAAAAACTGAGGCTTCTACTGGCACCTCAATATCTTAACCACAGCCACATATTTTTATAAACTTGGGTCAAAAATACCACTGGAACTTCTAGCTGTATAGATAACTCGCCTCTGGTGCACATTTTGTTGGATCATTTATCATTTTAACTTAAGGGTTTGAGAGTCAGTGTCACTTCCTCTGGTTAGGAATGTTTGCTTCTCCTCCCCACCCCTGAGCTTCCTCATGCTGTTTGTTACAGTTTGCTTTGCAGTATTATTGCTGTATGAAGCACTACCAATAGAAGGACATCTGAAAATTGCATTGATTAGAATTCTGACTTCTTGGTCAAAGAAGGAGAAATTGAGCAAAGCTGGTAGAACAGAACTGACTGTTTTCTCCTCTGAAAAATATTAAAGGTGCTTATGTACTCTTCCTTGGCTTGTCTGTACCATTAGCGATCTCAAACAGTGCATCCTTTGATGCATCTTAGCATTTTGGCATGCATCTTCCCTTGCCCTGGTTGCATACGTCAAAGCAGGAATGGAAGTGGGACTAGGGTCATCTTGAAGGTAGTCATCCCTGCTACTAAGTGCTCAGTTGAGATGATAGTGGTGGGAAAAGAGAAAAGAGCTGAGTCCACAAAATTTAGGTATGAGGTACATTCTGTTCTAGATATCCTGTGTAGTTGTTTATGCTGTGAATGGTATAACATCCCTAATGCCTGCTTCATCTGTTTTGTCCCTTTTGTATATTTGGATTCCTGCTGTGTGTTAGAATGAAAAGGTAAGAGTTAATTCTTCTAGATGGTGCATGCTTGCTTTAAATCTGTAGATGCTTGTCACTTGTGAAGCAGTACCTCTTAATGCCACACCTGTGATTGGTGCCACATGCTTAGATCGATTCTACTTGTGTAATGCTTTTTTGTGCTGGTCTTGTCTTGTCTCTAAGCCTCTATGCCCATGGCAGCCCTGAATCTCAGTTGTGCCCTTCTCCAAACATGATTCTGCTTTCCTCAAGCTCACTCTCATTTGAGGAATACTTTTGGAAATTTTTTTCTGCCTAAGCCAACTGTAGCCCTGTTGTTTTTTTTCTTATCAAAACCAGGGCTTTGTGTTTTGCCTGAACTTTGCATGCTCCCAAAAGGGAGCAGGAGAGACTTGTCTACCTGTAAGTGTGCTTCCTGTGCTGCAAGGAGCTACTGAGTGCAGCTGCATTGCTGATGTGCTTCATGGGTGGAATTTGACAACAGAAGATTGGGGGGGGATGGCCCTCAATTGATATCCATAGCTTGATTCTCTTTGTTCTGTCCTCAGTCCTGATAACTCTTGCATATCGGAAGGCAAAGAAAATGTTAATCAGGGTTCCAGGAGTGCTCCTGCAGGTCACTTCATTTGTCTTGAGAAAAGATGTTGCTGCACCTTTTGGTTTCCTCTTTAAGGCAGATAAGAAATTCATGGTTCCTTTTTGTTTGCTTTGTGAAATGCCTGTTTTTAGAGGGGTATGTGGTTCCTGAACAGTGAAGGTAGGAATGAAAAGAGATGATGAGGGAACTCTGCTGGTTTTCTTACTGCACTGTACCTCAAATGTACAGGTATTCAGCCCAGAAAACATTTCCCGTTTAGTATGTCCACATGCAGCTGTTGTGCTCTTTAAGTCGCACTGTGCTTTTGGCACCTTCTGTTACTGGCTGTCCTGAATCTGAAGCACCTTCGTGATTTGATGTTGTCAGAAGTGACACTTTACTACAAGCAATCTCTGGTAACAATTAGAGTGAGTGCAATTCCTGACTTGTAGGTAAACATGAATGCAGAAGCAGCCCATCTCAAGGATGGGAAAGTTTGTGAAGTCTTAAAGATAAATCAGTGACAAGGATTTTGTAGAGAACACTTTGCTAAACTCTAATTGTCATGCATGAGTTGAGAGAATGATGCTGTCCTGGTGCTAGCCATGATTCAGGAAGGAAAAATCCACTTAATGCAACCATCATAACACTTCTGTCTAGTTTGTCACATCATTTCCAGACAGTGTCTAGATTATTTTAACGATACCAGCACAGAGAGAGATAGAAGAAACTTCCTATGGAAGGAATAAAGCTTATAAAGGTCTACATCTCTTAAGTCATCCACCAGGAGTGGTTTTTCTCTTACAGCTTAATGAAAATGAGTCCAGCTTCTGACTTTCAGCCTTAAGATTTTCCATTGGATATGTTGAAAATAAGCTTCCACTTCATGCTTAAGACTGTTTTGTTACTCATAGCTGCTATGATGGTTTTTGGAGATAAATAGTAAACTTGTTACAGCTTTTCTGCTTTAATGTTTGGCTTATTTGCCATGTTCTGCCTTAAACTGATTATTTGCTTGGCATGTGTGAGATGCTATGGAGAAATGCTAGATGCATCTAAGATGAGGGGAATTGAACCAAACATTTGGAAATAGGTAGCATTTCTTCAAAGCTATATGCAAGTCTTGAAAGATAACCTATTCCGATGGTTAGATGTCTACTGGGAGACTGTAGACATGTAGACATCAACATATGAGTAATCTGAACTGCTTTTGAAAAGTATTTTTTAGCCTGCACAGTTGGAAAGAAACTTTAAAATATGAACAGTGTAAGTTGATACGATTTTGTGCTCCCAAATTTGGCATAGTAGCAGTGCTGCCATCAGTTTCTCTGTTGCTATGCAGAACCCTTCTAACAACAGTGAAGCGAAGAGCTTGGTCATTTTAGTGTTGCTGCTCTTGCCGGGAAGTTTGTGATGAAGAGAACAGACACTGGAACTACTTGCATGGTCTGGCAGTAGAGCCCTGAGGGAAGGCTGGAGGGAAATCCATTCTCTGTCTTTTGTGAAAGCTCTTAGAGAAGCAGCAGATCACAAAGCTTTTCTTTCTAGAAGCTAAGTTGAACAGTGTGTCAAACTTGAAGGAGTTGTTAATAATTTAATCACAGCAGTACAGTACTTGAAAAGATAAAACCCTTTGCTGTGCCTGATGCTTCCATGGAGATGCATGCTAAGAATTAGTCAGGAGCTAATGTAAAGCCCCCAGGCAAAGTCCTGGAATTATACCATTTTTATAGTCCCAGCACATCCCTTTTTTATGCAGAGAGGAATTCAAGTTGGTATTTCCTCTTGTGTCTCAACTGCCATGCTCTGGTAGATTTAGCTCTTTAAAGATGCAACATTGTACTCAGGACCCAGCTTGTCTGTTTCTCATTGTGCCCTAGCTGAGCTGTAAATATTCGTGTAACATCAGCTTTAGGTGTGCAGGTTGAACTTGGTGGGGAAATCTATAGATTGACTTGATTTCAAATACATGATTTGTTCTTGGACCGGTGCGTAAAAGCTGGGATGAGGGAAGGAACTACACCCTAATAGGACAACTCTCTTCTTCACAGCTTGTTCCCCAATTAGTTCGTATTCTGAAGAACCTTATCATGTCTGGATATTCGCCAGAGCATGATGTGTCTGGAATCAGTGACCCCTTTTTGCAGGTAAGAACTAATACAAACTGATTTAATTCTAGCACTCTGTTTTGAGTCGTAGGTGTGATGAGGTAAGTACCTCAAGGCAGCTGTGTTGATTTGAAGATTTTGTGTCTTTGTTAGAGCTGATTGTGCAGATGCTCTTCATTTACCTTAGTGAAAGACAGCTGTTTTAGTTTGAACAGCAGTTGTAGTACCTTACTGTATTATGTGAAGTTGTGACAAGGGGGAAGCAGCAACACGTGTTGGTCATGCATGTGTGTGCCCTAGTGGATAGCAGGGGTACTCTTAACCGTTCTGGCTACTGGGAAGAAAATGAGCACAGCATAAGCCTGTTTGTTGGTAAAGGTCTTGTTAAGGATAAGCTTTTTGCTTAGGAATGGAAATCAGCAGCTTGTTTTGCTTCTTTCCCACTCCTCAGGAAATGTGCTGGGCGTTTCATGGCCCTGAGGTAAAACACTGCCATCCAGTGAGCTTTGCTTTGCTTTATTTTGTCAAACAGGTACGAATCCTGCGGTTACTAAGAATTTTGGGACGAAATGATGATGATTCTAGTGAAGCAATGAATGATATACTTGCACAGGTGAGGTCTGCAAGGTTGATGAGCATCTTAAAGTTTCTCTTTTGATTTCTTAGTACTTTAGATTCAGCAGCACTGGTGAGGATACATCAGCTTGCTGTGCTGGGTTGAATTTTGCTGTAAGAGACACATGTTAGTAGGTGTGATGCTTGTTTGCTAGCGACTGGTTAGTTTTACCACATGCTTTGCCGAACAGCACACAGGGGATCTGCTTTGTATGCGTTGGAGTCACTGATTTTGTTTCTTTTCTCCAGGTTGCCACTAATACAGAAACAAGTAAAAATGTGGGAAATGCTATTCTGTATGAAACTGTGCTGACGATTATGGACATAAAATCCGAGAGTGGGCTGCGGGTAAGTTGCCTGTGCTATGCTACTGTCCCTCCCCAGGTTGTATTAGAGTAATTTCTGTAGAGGACATGAAGCAAAGTTGTTTCACGCAGACATAGCTCTGCAGTTGGCTCTGGATAAGACTGTAGCCTCTTCAGAAAGTAGTATTTGTTTTTTGTTGGGCGTTGTAATTTTTTTATTAACAAAAGATAGCAAAACTTCCTGCAGACTGTGCTCCCCTTGGGAGCAAGAGTAAGCCTGTGCTGTGTTTGTCTTAGTTTTTCTTCTACTTAGACGGCCTCTAGAGTTCTTTGTTATGCTTTTGACCAAGAACTGCAGTAGTAACTTGGACACATTGCCTTTAAGATCATCTTGAAAGTAGAGATGACCAGAAGCCTTTTTCGATCACTGACCTACCCTCACTCTCTCTGTAGGTGTTAGCCATTAACATCCTGGGCCGTTTCTTACTAAACAATGACAAAAACATTAGGTAAGTTGCATGAGGTGTGTTTTGGCAATACCCAGTTTAAAATGGTGTGAGAAGCAATTATGTGAAAATTGTGCTGCAGTAGAGCTTTGCAGTAGACCTGTTTGGGAAGTACTGTTGGGGTTAGTACGACTGTTTAGCTTTCTTCTCTCTTGGTGCATTATTATTATCTGCGCAAATCTTCACTGCGGACCTGTCTTGAAGTTGATTAGTCTGGGTGTATGATATGCCATCTCTAGGTATTGTGATTGCTAATCCTGTTATAGGTAGAAGACTCCAGCTGTGGGAGTTGCAGCTCATGCTATTTTGAGTGTATGAACTGCAGAGGTATATAATTGGCTTGATTTTCCAAAATCTTAATGTGACAGAACAACTGACATAAGTCCAGCAGTTGGGATGGGTGCTTGTCCAGCAGCAGGGTGTTGTGCTCCTCACAGTTTAGGTGGTTACTCACCTTTGAAGATAGGCCAGGCAGTCCCCTGGAAGGTTTTGTTACCGAGTACAAGAACCCTGTTCTGTTGCAAAACAGGATTAAGTTCTGGGGGTGTGAGTGTCTGTGCATAGAAATTCTTACTGTCAGCTATTCATTCCTGTATGTCCTTATCTCAGATATGTAGCTTTGACATCATTGTTGAAAACTGTACAGACAGACCATAATGCAGTACAGCGGCATAGAAGCACGATTGTTGACTGCCTGAAGGATCTGGATGTCTCCATTAAAAGGTAATTGAAATATCAGTGGCATCGACTCTCAAGTTGACAGTGTATGGAAAGTGAATGGGACATAGGGGAGAGAAAATTACAATAACCTTGGGGAATTGTGAGCAAGACTGGTATTAATGCACTGTATGGTTCATACTTAAAAGAAGGTAATGAGGATGTGCAGGCAACTTCTTTGGGAAGTGGCTTTTACATTTTGAGCATCTAGGATTGGACAAAAAAAACCCCAGACCTTTCTGTTTGCCTGAATTTTTCCAAAATGGAGTCTCAGTGGAGATGAAATTGTGTGCTCAGAAGATGGAAAGCTTCCATGGAGTATGACCCTAATCAAAGCTACTCTGACATGCTCCATATTGCTGCTCTTCCCAGGCAAACAGTGCCATGTTGTCTTGAAGCAGTGCTAAGCCATCCAAATAATGTATTCTAGATGAAATTCGATTAGACAGTGGTAGAATTCAGACTTGATAGTTCAAATAAGTTGCCTACAAACGATGTCCTATGTTGCTGCTGCTCTGGGGCACTGGGAGAGCTTGCAGCCTTACTTCAACCTAGAGGAAGACTTTTTTTCTGCTATTCAGTTTAAACTTCTTTGTCTTTTTCTCATAAGTCCAGTTATGTTCCTTTTGCTTATAATAGTAACTTCCTCCTGTTTCTGTCAGGTGCTCATACTCGAGTGTTTTGATCTCACTTTTTCCCAACCTATGTGGAATGCTGCTCATCTAAATTGAGTTTTTTCAGCTGTTAGTCTCTTGCTCCTTCCATCAGAACTCTCTTCCTCATAGTTACCCTTTCTGTAATAAATGGTGTGAGATCAGTGCAGCATATGGCATGTCAGTCATGGGAACAGTTGCATCCCTGTTGCAGCGTGTGGGATCTGTCTGTGGCAGGCCAAAATTCGATTCAGCTATAAAATCATAGAATAGTTAGGGTTGGAAAGGACCTTAAGATCATCTAGTTCCAACCCCCTTGCCATGGGCAGGGACACCTCACACTAAACCATGTCACTCAAGGCTCTGTCCAACCTGGCCTTGAACATGGCCAGGGATGGAGCATTCACAACTTCCTTGGGCAGCCCATTCCAGTGCCTCACCACCCTTACAGTAAAGAACTTCAGACCACAGCTCTTTGCGTGCGGCCATCCAGCCAGGTCTTTATCCACCGAGTGGTCCACCTATCAAATCGATGTCTCTCCAATTTAGAGACAAGGATGTCATGTGAGACAGTGATGAATGCTTTGCACAAGTGCTGGTAGATGACATCCACTGCTCTACCCTTGGCCCTCAGTTCCGTAGCCGCACAATAGAAGGCTATCATCACATCATTAATATACTTTCAAAATTGCTCAACCTATTTTTTTCCCTCTTGTGAAACTGATAGGCCATAGATACGCTTTCTGTTAGGTATTTTTCAAATATATGCCTATCTTTCATTCAGATTTAGATTATCAACAGCGCTGCTTAGTCTAATATGTTCAGAATAGGAAAGAATTTGGATCTGTCTCACTTCTGAAAACTTGGTTTTAACTGTTGCGTAATGAGTATCATGTAATCTATTTTTACAGTTGCAATCAAAACATAAACACAAACTTGTATCTTGCAAGCTCAGCAAGTGAGGATGCTATTGCTGTTCAGTGCCAGAGCCAGCATGAGGCAAGGCTGTAGAACAGCAAAGCCCCATCTAGGTTTTTGGTAGAAGGTAGCAAAAGCATTTTGTTGGCGCCTGCTAGGAAAGCATCGGTGTGCTACAAATGACAGAGCTTCATGTCTAAGTGCTGTTGAAGGATGAAGCCTTTGAGTGATCCATCAGCAGAGCATGATGTTGCTATCCTGACACTCATGCTGCTGACAATGCAATATCTTCATTTAAGCAATATATTGACTGGATATCAGAGTGCCCAGATGCCAGGTTTCAAGTGCTGTGACTTGAGGTAAAGGGGCAATAGTTGGTTTGGTTTATCTGAAGTATTGTCTGTTCCCATCATCTGTTAACCACTGCAGTGCATCTTTGGTCCATGTGGTATAAATCAGAATAGCTTTGCCATTTAGTTCAAGTCTTCTTGTCTGTCTGCTTACTATGGTCAAGCTACATTATTAGGAACTTTGTGACAGGAATGAGCCATGTAATATGACTGAAGGTAACCTGCACGTATTGAGATAAATGTATGGTATTAAGATTGCAGTGTACCTCTGTGCATCTGCACTATTGATATATCTGCTGTAATGTGACTGAAAAGTTAAGCCATGGAAAAATTGTAATCCAGTAAGGCTAGGTGTAAGGAGTTGAGAACAAATTGGAAGGATGAAAACAGTTCTAATAACGGTATAGGTCTTCAAGCAGGCAAAGATCTAGATGATAAAGGTAGTAATTTAGTTAAGTATTTCCACCCTAATTCTGAACACTTCTGTGTTTTCTAGGTCTCTGGATATCAGTTACGTAAAAAGCAAAATAATGCATTGACAGATGGGCCTTTGAGCAGTGTGGTCTAGTGGAAGTTGACCTTGCCTGTGGGAGGTGGGTGGTGGAATTACAAGCTTTAAGGTCCCTTCCTACCCAGACCATTCCATGATTGCAGTAATAACAAGGGAGATACTGAAAAGCAGTGCTGTCCAGTGTTTCTAGGTTCCTGAGAACAAGTAGCTTGTGCCCAGTACCATTGGATTGGGTAACGTGCCTGGTTTAAGTTGTTGATGTTTCATGAACTTTGGGAACATATTAAGCCATCAGAAAAGATAACCATCAGTGTGTGGTACGTTGGCAAGCTTGGCACTGGAGCAAGAAGGAATCAGTGGGACTGATCCTGGGGTTGCTGCCGGTAAATAGTGAAAGGATGACAGCAGAACTCACACGTCTCAACATTATGACTTTAATGAGAATTGCTGGAGTCAAATACACATTAAAGTCTGAGCTGTTTGGAGAAAGTATGTATTACAAAACAGACGTTAGGCCTTTTGGCATAATTTTGGATGTAACTTGTTGAAAACAAGCAGTACAAACAAAATAATTCAGCAACTATCCAGGTGATTTCAAAAGATAACTGAAATGGGGAGGAAGTTTTTGATGTTCTGTGAGGATCTTTCTAGCCTTCTGGTAGGCTGTCTCAGTGACAGGCAGAGAACAAAATTCCTGATAGTATGAAGAGGACACAACTTAGAGGTTTGGGTTCTGAGTTATACCAAATGCTCCATTTTTAAAGAACAATTGGGTTTTTAGTGAAGCTATTTTCATGCATTTTAACATAACTCACTGCCAACATTGTACAGAAATCAAATCATATTTGAAGATAGTAGCCTTAATTAGGCAGAGTTGTGCTAGAATCAGCTGCAGGAGCTTCCAGTAGAAGGGCTAAGGACTAGTCTCTGGAGTTGTGATGAGTACAAGGAGTAGCAAAGAGCCAGTACTCTGGTTGTGGTGTCAAGTTGAGGGGGTGTTCTCAGAAGAGCACCAGGGTAGTTTTGGTTCTAGAAGTCTTATGTAGTCTATCTGATAGAATACAGCAAAGCCTATTAGTTAATATTTTAAGTCTCTACTGTATTCGAATCTCTACTATATGAAGATTGACTCTTCTGGATCCCTGAAGTTGGAGGAAGTGTGTTGTAACGTGGGTTACTTACTGAAGTTGTGTGTCAGAAATGGCCACTGTTCGATTACAGATACTTGAGAAGTCAAACCTTAAAGTTCATGGATTCTGGTGGCTGAAAGACACTTCTAACCCTTAGGATGTGTGGATATGTATTTCTAGAGCACCACACAACACCACTTTCTCTTAGGTTTTTTTGGGGGTAGTATTTATTGTCTGCCCATGAACAGGAAAACACTGATACATTTAATGTGGAAGGCTATTCTCACAGGATTAATAAATATTTCTCTCCTAATGAAAAGATGAGTGCATTTGAGTAGCTGGACCTGTGGTTTGGTGTTTTTGGTGGTGGTGGTTTTGTTGACTTCACTGGGTAAAGATACTTTGTGTGTTTTCTGTCTCTTGCCTTAGGCGTGCAATGGAGCTCAGTTTTGCTCTTGTTAATGGGAACAATGTCCGTGGAATGATGAAGGAGTTGCTGTATTTCCTAGATTCCTGTGAACCAGAGTTCAAGGCAGATTGTGCATCTGGAATATTTCTTGCAGCTGAAAAGTATGAGATCAGTTTGCTTACTAGTATTTTTTTGTACATCCTCAGTATTCTGAGCTTTTCGTGTTGCTCCTTCCCTTCTCTGTCCCCCAGGAGAGAATATGTTGATCACATCTTCTCTGTTTGTTGATCTGTGTGTGGTGGTGTGGTCTGTCAGTTTTAACTCACTCTGAGGAACAGGACCCACTAGTGTGGTGCATATGGATAGTTCATATATCACTAAACCAGTCTAGGGTACTGGCTGCTGCTTCACGGTGGAATATGTGTTGTGCTGTCATCCTGGCCTTGCCCCTCTCCGCACACAGTTTCTCTGGTTAGTTGTACAACTGAGATGATCTTATTACTGTTGAGCCATTGTAACCAGCAGCCTGACTTTGAAGTACTAAGTGTGCAAGGTATTGCTGTGCTATATTATACAACCTTGTATATTCATGCATCTTTCCAATGTTGGCATTAACGCAAAAAAGTCAAAGAATATGAAATGTGTTTAGTTTTGTGAGGGTTTGTGTGTGTTTGTGTTGTTGGATGTTTCTCCCCTCAGGAAAGAGTGAGCCAGGAAATAACTGAATGGGGAGGTTCTGAGGATGATGGGTTTCTTGCTGGTGTCTAAAGCTAGCAGTTACTACTCTAACTTGCTTTCTTAATCTTGTCAGATATGCTCCTTCCAAACGCTGGCACATAGACACAATTATGAGAGTGTTAACAACGGTAAGTGAAATTGCTCTCCTGTGTGTGACTACATGCGAAATTTTATTTCTGTAAGAAGTTACTCACCATCAGGTTGGAGATGGCTACAAAGGCTGGCAGATAACAAATGCTGCCACACAGAGGAAGTATGGTTAGATGGTAGTGACTCAGGGCAGCAAGTCAGAAACATGTAAACTTGGTAAATATGACTGTTTTTATAGAAGAAATGCATGATTTCAAAACCACACAAGAATACAGGGTGTAGCAGCTTTTCTACTGCAGTAGCTTCTAAGTCAGGATAGCTCTTCTGCTGTGTGTGGTTCCAATATACAGTGCTTTCAGGGGAAAGCAAACACAGCCTTAAGTAACTTGCAGAGAGAAAGGGGTGAAGCAATATCTCAAAATTATTCTTATCCTCTAGCCAAAGAGTGAGATGCAGGCAAGATTCAAGATCCTGTGCTTGTTTGGCAGAGTCTTGGTTTGAGTAAGTGGTTGAATAAGCTGCATTCTGCCCCAGGGTGTTTCAGATTTAAAGCTTTCCATATAGCAGAGGAGTTTTCTGCGTTGCTTTTTGTTTCTTCTGTAGCACAGGATCTTTATGTCCCCGCTCTGCCCTCCTGACAATTTCAGGGTATCTGTAATATTGATTTCTTCGGTTATAGTTGAGTTCACTGGGAAAATGTATTGTTCTGTACATCTATCCATCTGAGCTGAGCCTGCTCAAAATTAACCACAAAGTGCTTGGGAATAAGTAGGTTGATTTTTATTTCCTTGAATCAGGTGTCTTTGTGAAGGTTATTGGGAGATGCTGTGGGTTACTGAGAAGATGGATAGTGAAACCTAACAGCAGCTGTTCTTGCAGGCAGGAAGTTACGTTCGTGATGATGCTGTTCCCAATCTGATTCAGCTAATAACTAATAGTGTGGAGATGCATGCCTACACTGTGCAGAGACTCTACAAAGCCATCCTTGGTGATTACTCTCAGGTAATACCCACACTTGAACAGCTTCAGTTTCCTTCTTGTACTGCAATAAGCATGTTTTCTAAGCATCGCCAGGTAAGTCAACCTCACACTGTGTAGCTCCAAGGGACACACTGCAGGGCAGGCATGTCTTTTCTCTAAGTTCATGTATATTCTTTTTGTTTGATCTAATTCTCTTATGAAATTCTTGATCAAATCATATTCCTGATTCTTGTGCTGAGAACATCCTTTGCTGAAAGGTGGGCTAAGCTTGCTCTTGGAAATGGGGATGGCTTAATTTGTCATACAGGTATCCATTTATCTCAGGTATCTGTTTTTTCTTCTTCAAACAGCAACCGCTGGTGCAAGTGGCCTCGTGGTGCATAGGAGAGTATGGAGATCTTCTGGTGTCTGGTCAGTGTGAAGAGGAGGAGCCAATACAGGTATAGCTTGTAACTGGCTGAGGCTGGAGCAGCTTGCTGCTGGCTATGCCAGGGTATGCTCGCAGCTGTTACTTAGCACTGATGTCCGTGATGGTGACAGACCATGAGAGGAATCTCCTTCCCATGCTACAGAAGTGGGCTGCCTAAGCACTCATAGCGTGGAGTTCAGCTACAACTGGCAGAGCGGTGTGCTCTCAGTGCTAGCCTAGATTGCAGGGGAGCTGTAGGTTCTTAGCTGAGTATGTTGGTGATAAACATGATGTTCAGTGCATGTAACAGGAACTGTATTTTAAAACTTCTCTCCTAAGATCTTCACATAAATACATGTGTGTTGTACACTCTGAACACAATGCTGCAACCTCACCAAGTTACAGAGGAGGTACAACATGGTCATTAAGCAAGAGACAGGTTTTTACAGTATGCCCTGGAAGGCTTGCTGCAAGGCTTCTCTCTCCCTCAGCCTAACCTTTCTGTACCTTTCCAGATAACAGAGGATGAAGTTCTTGATATTTTAGAAAGTGTCCTGATATCTAATATGTCTGCATCTGTTACACGAGGCTATGCTCTCACTGCCATCATGAAGCTTTCCACAAGGTTCACCTGCACTGTCAAGTGAGTTCTTATTGATGTACTGCACAGGGCTGTGTTGCAAATATGCTGGTATCAATTGTCTTCAGTAGAAGTATTCCTTAAACATGCTTTGCTTCCACAGTTCACAAGAATCATCTTTTTATTTGTTGGGTTTTACAGGCCTCTTTGCTTCCAGGGTGGAAGACTTCTGCTGATATGTACTGTTTTCTCTGTGGATGTCCTCGACTGTGTAGGGACTTAATAATCCCTGTTGCTGTTGCTTGAAAATCCGTTTATGAGGAAGGAAAGTCCTTACTTTCAGTGGACTGTCTTTTCCAGTTCCTTTTTTGGGTGATGAAGAGGAAAATGGTCTTATTTCCGACTGATGGTTTGTTGGTGTGGGTAGTTGAGCTTTCTGATGCTGTACCTTGTGATGTTATATTAATCATCTGCTGATGCTGTTGTGAAGGGACAGTTCAAAAATGGATGTTGTGTAGATACCCCAGGAAAACAGCAGACACTACTGTTTTAAAGTACTTAGGCAGTACACCTGCTAAGCAGAGGATGCCTTATGAATGACACATGTTAATCCCTTGCTTATTTCTATTAACTCAATGACGTGGTGTGTTCTTTTGTTTCCCTCTTGCCCCACACAGTCGCATTAAGAAGGTAGTTTCCATTTACGGCAGCAGCATCGATGTGGAGCTACAGCAGAGGGCAGTGGAATATAATGCACTTTTCAAGAAATATGATCACATGAGGTAAGTGCCGATGAGTTTGAAAAGGATCATTATAACCTACTTTGATCTCCTATGTACCACACTTTGTTGTTTGAGAGCTTTGGTGCTTTTAGTAGGTTTATAGAGGAACTAGAATCCCTCTATAGATGGATTAGTGGACAGAGTTAGTGAATGTTTTAAGAACTTAATATATCTTGGGAGATTTTAACTTACGACTTCTGGCAGAGACCTTCTCTGCTGAAACATTGCTCTGCTTTGGGCTTGAACTTGACTAATTTTCACTTCTAAGTGTTGAAACTTAAATTTGCTAGCTGAATAAGTGTCTGCAAGTAGCTTTTACTGTGCTAGCATTGCCACAGTTGTTAGGTTTTAAAATGTCTTTTGAATAAACATGCAGAGATCCATTGACCTGTCCTCCTAAACTATGCTCTGAACTTGAGGTAATTCTTCCAACTGTTAATATTTTTCAGTTTTTCAGAAATCTTTTCAAATCTTAAATTTACAGTATCTTCTTGTAATATCTGCTTAAAATCTCAGATTCTGCATGCAAAGGCATACTATTTCACCACACCACTCAGCATCTCTGTTTTAAAATTTGTGAGCAATTTAATCTCCTTACACCTTATCATTGAGAGGTGCCTCATTCATCACTGCTTTTCTCAAGTGATTCTTTATGAGAAAGTTAAAACCCTGTTTTATTTCAATAACTGAAGCCATAATTCTTTGCAGAATAGTCATTAATCTGCTATGTGCAGTACTTAATTGTCAATATGTAGGAGCACCACAGATTCTTCTGTTCAGTAGGGATCATAAGATTGGAGGAAATCTGCTGGGAATTGACTACATCCACCTTAAAAAACTTTCCATAAGATTCCATTGGATAGAGGAGCATTTATTTTAGAATCTAGATGAAAGGACAGAGAGAAAATGGGATGCCACTTGACCAAATACTGCCTGTGTTTGTTGGTGGCTCCAAGTCTTGTTTCAAAGACTCTTCGAAGTCCCTTTATTCCATAGGTACTATCCTAGTAACTGTGTGTAGAACACAGAATTATTGTCATTTCCACTTTTCTCTCTTCCCTTGGAATCCATGCAACAACTCAAAATTGTTCTTGGAAATATGAGCTTATGAGTGTGTGAGCATAGGCATGTGAGCTCATGCTCAGGGCTTCATGTAAACCCATATGAATGAGCTGAGAAAAATCTAGCATGAATGCTTTTGATCCAAGTTGGCTATTGCAGACAGCAGTGTCTAGTGATCAGCTGGCTTTTGATCACGTGCAGTGTATCCTATTCATAATTTTGGCATATGGTGCCCCTCAGAAAACTGTAACTTGATTTAGTTTATAAGTGAGCACCTATATTTTCCCCCAGTATGTTCTGGTGCTCATTACAGTATAGAGGTCAATGTTTAATAGTTTCTGCTTATTAAGACTTTGTCCATGGTCAAAAATGTGGCCCACTGTTGGGTTTATTGGCACTGGAATTCTTTTCAGCCCACAAGTCTGTGGCTTACCCCTATTACATGCAGTGCTTTGCAGCTTGATCTGCAGGGGTAATGGCCCTTCTTGTGTTATATAGACTAGGTCTATCAATAATCCCTGTTCCCTAATTTTTGATTCGATGTCAGGATTCTGGATCCCAAGCCTCCTCTTCAGTCTCTATATCATTTCAGGAAGGTACTCTCTAGAGCTAAATTAATTTCTTTGGGAACTTAATTTGGCTAAATGAGAGCATGGTGATTTCCTTGTCCAACTTTGTCACCTGTTCTAAGTGGTTAACCCTTCTACAAAGAGAAGTCAAATAAGCTGATCTGACTCAGCTGCATATGGAACAGAGCAGGTGTATCCCATGCCTGCAGTTAGTCCACTGCTGCTCAATTATTTAATCTTTCTCTTGAGTTTGTTATCCTAACACCACAGTGGAAAGTGTGTGTCATGGGTTCAGCAGTAGCAGTCATTTTTTCTCCTTCTTAGTGGCTGGTGCAGCGCTGTGTTTCTAAC
>WYDI02033094.1:0-12881 GCA_009867235.2 Psittacus erithacus
GGTTTAGTGGGAGGTGTCCTTGTGCATGTCAGGGAGGTTGGAACTAGATGATCTTAAGGTCCTTTCCAACCCTAACTATTCTATGATTCTAAGCCCTCCCTGTCCAGAAAGCCCAGCAGAGATTACTGGGACCAGCCTAGATAGCTTACTGGAGCCCCAGGGAATCTAAGAACTTTCTGCTGTGGGAAGGCAGGTACATGAGCAAAGAGGTTAAATCCAGGACTTTTAGGGGCCCAGGATCCCACTGAGTCTTGCTTACTTCCCCATTACACTGGTGACAGCAAAAGACATCATCTGTTCCCCTGCAGCCACACCCCTGTACCTCCACCAGTTATGTTATGAACACTGACAGAACTGCAAAGTTCAGCTTCAGTTTTTTATCACATATCTCAAAAACTAATGTAAAAAACATGACTTACACACACTCCAAGTATTCTTGGAAATGGCTCACGTTTCGATGACAAAGTCCCATATACAGACCAGAAAAAATGGAGAGGTAAATAAGATCCTTCAGGTCTCTTAATGCTGACAATTGCCAAGAAAATTTTCTACTTACATGACCAAGTACATCAACTTGACATGTAAAACACTGCTTCTTCATCCAGTACTAGCAGGATCCGGTGAAATAGGAAAAGCCAAAGGTTTCAGGAAGCATGGTATACTGTCTTAGAGATGGTAAACTGTAGACTGCGAATCAAAGCTGCAATCTTCTTCTTAGGTAAAATGGGTATGTCAAAAATGATTAGGAGTGGACACAGCAGTGCATTCCATGAAGGAATCTGTGTGCTGGGAACGCATATGTAGAGTGACAGGGTAAAACAGGTACCCCCTCAGCAGACTTCATGGTGGCTTTTTGCACGGCTAAACCCTCCGCAGAGCCACGTGAATCCGCGTTAAATTAACTCCTCGAATCACAACCGAGAGCTCCACGAAGCCGGTGAGCACCGCCCCGCGCCGTCTGCAGCGGGGGGCCGGCCACCGCGAGGTCCCGCCTGCAGGCGGTGCTCCGGGCGGACCGGGTCCCGGGGGCGACCCTGTTTCCGCCTCCGGACGCGCCTCGCTCGGTTCTGCTGCACGGCGCGTCGTGGTGAGTGCGGGAGGCCGGCCCTCAGCTCGCCTCTCCAGCAGCGGGGAGCGCGGCGGGGAGGGAGTCCAGGCGGAGTGAGTGCTCCGAATGCATGCTTATTATGCGACTATCCTGATAGATGGCAAAAAAAATAGAGCGGGCGCCGTGACCCTCCTCCCTGACTTCCTCTTTTCGGGAACAGCCTTCGGGGAGAAGCGTCTGCAGGGTGAGCGGGGTGCGGCGGGGCCTTGGCTACACCCCGGCACGGTCAGCTTGTTTAGAACCTGACCCTAGCCGCGGGTCTTGCAGACTGCCAATGGAGATGAGCATGCGCGCTCGCCTGCTGACAGAGTCGTCAAAAGGCTCTCCTGGATTGAGAGAATGCTTGAGTTTTTGTCGGATAGACCAGGCGGAACCCAAGCACTGGTCTGCACGGTGCGACTTGCTGAGGTTTGCTGACTCATAGTAGCTGTAGCGTTATGGAAAACTTGATCTCCTTGATCTGGAGTAAAAGTATTCCCAGGAGCAATTCTGCTACAGCTCCCGGTCAGTGCTGTGTCATGCTCCAGAATCTCCTGGTCTTGTGGCCCTGGCCTGAAGCATCCCCGCATGAAAGATACAAATTCAGTCTTGTGCGCCATGCCAGTGCTTGTCAGCAGAGTCCTTGCAGCTGCAGACAAAGGCTGATGAAATGCTCAAGGGACCAGAATCGAGAAACAGGCACTAGGCACGCAACCGGAGGGAGGGTGAAAATCCTGTTGACTTTGGAGTGTTTAATGCGGCTCCAAATTACTAGAGCAAAGGTTTCAGGTGCAGTTTTATACCAACAGGGTAGGAGTAGCAACTTTATAATATGCCTGGCTTAATGCTTGCTATGGCCTTTGCTGTGAAGATGAAACTTCATACTGTAATTTAGCACTGTGAAGATAAAAGTGCCTGGTTCTTGCTGGCTGGCAGGTGTTCTCCACCAGCCTTGTAATTTGAAAGGAGAAACGTGACCATCAATTTACTCTATTGAGTGGGAATGTGTTCTGTTTCCAGTGTGCCATCTGCCAGGCGCTAACCTCTGTTACATGTGGGTTCAGCTGACACTTCATTACTTTAGGATTTCAATGTTCTTATTGATAATTGTATATCAGACTTCATGTGGACAAAGCTAGCTGCTGTCTTCATGTTGCTCTATTGCTAATAATCCCTTTGCAAAGGAGAAATAAGACCCTCTTGATTCCTAAGATCCCTTGGAGGGGAGGGGGGCCAGTGCTGCTGCAGTAGGAAGGCTGTTTGCACTGGTTCCATTAGATGGCCCATTTTCCCCAGCACTGACAGATTGTGCTGTTGGGATAGTGCAGGAGACACCAAAACCTCATTATGTCATGGAGGCACTGGATGAAGATAGGCATCAGCTGGGTTTGGCTTGGAGAGGGAATAATCTCCATGCTGGAGAGAGGTCTCTGCTGTTTTCTGCTGTGCTCATCATGCAGCACTGTCTTTGGTCACACAGACAAAATCTGGTTTGGGATTGTGCAAGAGGACCCATGGCAGATGGTTATGGGGAAGGACCCTTGTGCTCACTTGCAGCCAGGGAGGGTGGCAGGGCGCTCAGTGTTGAGCAGCTCCCAGCAGCGCAGGCTGGACCAGCAGATGGGCAGCAGGAAGGAGGGAGAAGAGTGTAACAAAGCCTTGCTGCAGGGCAGTGTGGCAGAGGCTGCTGGATGCACCTTGTGCTCCATGCTTCTGTCTAAGGCCTGCACAAGGAAGTGCAGAACCATTAAATGAAAACCACATGGGCCCTGGCATCTCCTGGCTGACAGACTTGCTTGTGCAGATGTTGGTAAATGCCAGCAGCTGCATGTTGTTGCAGGCTGTTCACTGACTTGTGACCTTGAGAGGGTCCCTTGAAGCCATGGGGCTGAGCATCACTCATCTGGCCAATGCCTCTTTATCAAACAGGTTTGGTGGATATTGCTATAGTGTTGGGGCTTATTATTGTTTTATTGTTGACATTAGCTGTACAAACTAACTATTCATGTAGCCCAGCTCCTTTCAGCTCAGGGGATTTCTGAGCCAGTGTGTTTGTATCATAATTCCCAACTTACCTCTTATTCTCAGAGCTTGCCTAGTTTCTCCTTGAGTTTGTGAAAACTGCCTGCATTAGCAGCATCCCTCAGCAGGGAGTTCCACAGGTCTGCGTTTCACTGCATGAAACAACACCTCTTTTGGTTTTTTTCAAATCTGTTTCCTGACTTCATTTTGTAGCCCTTAGTCCTGGTGTTGAAGTGGTTGTGAACAATCAGTTCCCATCCACCTCTTCAGAGCACCCGGGCAGGCACAGCACAGGCAGTGTCAGTGAGTTGATAGGACTTAGCCAGCCACAGCCAGAGCTGATGGAACCTACTGTTGGCTGTAGTCATGCTTTGAGCCAGAGGCAGAACTAAAGTTCTCCATACACCACCTCCCACCAACACTTACGCCATTTTAAGGCTTACTTGACAGGAATTGTTCAGAGAGCCCTTGGTTTGTGCTCCTTATTAGCCAGCAGGCACCAAGAGAAAATTCCTTAACTCACTGTTTCTCTTTTCCTTCAGCCAGTCTCTGTGCTGGGAGGTCTTGGGTCCATATTCAGTAAGTCATCCACACGCATACCTGCATGCATTGAGCTGACACTTCTCCAGTCACACCCTGAAATAGTAACAAGCTCTTTCTCTCTGACAGCACCAGCATGGCTGTTCTGTCCAAGGAGTATGGATACGTCATCCTGACAGGGGCTGCCAGCTTCTTCTTGGTCATGCACCTTGCGGTGAAAGTGGCCAAGGCTCGCAAGAAGTACAATGTGGAGGTGAGTGCTCAGGCTGAGGGAACAGGAAGACTGGAGCCAGTCTGCAGGGGATGTTGCAGGCAGCTAGGTGACACCTTGCTTATTTTGGGTGATTTGCCAACATTTCCTGCCCCACCACATGGATGTAGAAGGGGAGCTGCCATTCTGGCTTTCCAGACTGGGGCAGATGGCACGACAGAACTTGGGGTTTGGGACATGAGGTGATTGGCACCAAGCCGATACAGCTGAAAACACAAGGCTTTGAGCTTGGAATCGCTGATGAACAAGAAACTGCACATCCCTTTTTCCCCTGCAAAGAAGGCTGATGCAGCATTTGGGCAAAGGGATAATAGTGGAACAAAAGTGACAGGAAGGTTTCTCAAACTCAGGGGCATATGAGCCCTATCATAAGAAGTCTTTCAAAGTGACCTTCCCCCAGCATCATTGAGGAGCCTTTGAGCTTGGCAGGGCTGTGGGATAGGTGGGGCAGCCAGTCCTGTCCATGAGTCAGGGTGATGGCATGCAGAGGCTTCTGTGCCACTTGGCTCCAGCAGAGATGCTCCTTTATGGGGAGTCACAAGCAGGGGTGAGCACAAGGTCAGCCTGGGCACGTGCTGCAGGCCACAATGCCTGTTGGGGTGACGCCACTCCTACTGCATGAAGTCAGGGTTACAGCAAATGTGTCCTGCCAGGGCTGTTCCTGGGTGATGGGCTGTTGCCAGCTCCTCAGAGATGTGGGGGCATGTCTTTGGTAAGGGTGCTTTGTTCTTCTCTCCAGAGATGGGATTTAAACAGGGAGGTCACACAGTGCCTGGCTATCTTCTGTTCAAAGCAGGGGACAGTTATGTTGCTCAGGGAGCTCAAGAAGCAGCCTGGGGCAAGCAGCAATTTCGACAAAGCATTTGAGGGATGCAGGGCAGGAGACAAGCTCTAACTTGCCAGCGCAAGTCAGTCCTGCAAGCAGTCAGGGAGCACTGGGCTTTCCAGGGAGAGGTGCTGCAGGGCACACTCCATTGCTAGAGAACAGGCTCCTGAGCCCAGACTGCACTTGCTCATATTTTGCTGCTACTTTATTCTTTTTGGCAGTATCCAATCATGTACAGCACAGACCCTGAACATGGGCGTATGTTCAACTGTATCCAGCGTGCACACCAGAACACGTAAGTAACATGTATGCATGCAGACCTTGGAAATAGACTAGACTGTGGAGCAGGTCAAATGCTTAGGTTCATCCTCAGTGCTTGAGGAAGACACACTGCTGTGTAACACTTAGCAGTAAGGCCATGCTGGCTCTTTTCCATGCCTTACACCATGAGACAGGCCTGTGAAGCAGCCTCCTCTTCCCAGTGTCTGGCTTTTTGCCTCCATGGGTGGATCTAGATGCTAAAAATCTTGTTTCTGGAGAGTCCATCTGAGGGCTGCTGATCTGTTGTGCTGTCCAGGTCTCCCTGGGGATAGGCCTAACTCCACCCAGCTATGCTAGACCAGGCTGCAATGGCACATCAGAGGAGTGCTGAAAGTAACAACTCCTAGGTTAGCTGATAGTAAGTAGTATTTAGCATGGGCTTAGGGCACAGAAAATCTATGCATGCTCAGATTTCTTCTTTCTTCCATCTGTGGCTGCAGCATCAAGCATGGAGACTTGTAACAGTCAGGCCCAACAGAGACCTTTGGCAGGTGATGCTCACAGCTTGTGCATTTCTGGAGTTTGCTCTTTGTAAGCAACTTGAGCACAAACATAACCTCCTTGCTTTTATTTTCAGGTTGGAAGTTTACCCTGTCTTTCTGTTCTTTTTAGCCACTGATGGAGTCTTCCACCCAGTAAGTGACACTACAGTGCAGGTCTGCATGACTGAACTTTGCTCTTGTTCCCTGACTTGGGAAGGGTGTGAGGCAGTAGGCCAAGCTAACCCCTGTGGAGGCAGCAGGCAGCTTCACTAGCTACATCATGCTTCACAGCTGTGCCCCTTTTGAAATGTAGTTGTAGAGGTCTTGTGCAGATAAATCATGGGTATTTAATAAACTTGTTCCTGCTACTTCAGGTGGTAGACCTCTTTCCTACACCTAAGGCTGCCTTGTTGGACAAACAGAAGCATTCACAGCCTCCAGTCCATGAGTGGAAGGGTCCCTCCAATCCTGCCTGTTTTTTCCAAGGCCTGCAGGGTCCTGCTGGGCTTACATTAGTGCTACTCAGCAGCTGGCTGTGTGGATGACAAGACTGCTTTTTCTCCCTGTCTAAACACACTTTCATGAGGAGTTTTATCTAATAAGAACAGATGGAGAACACTGTGATCTTCCCACTCAGTGCCACCACCAAAGGAGGTGTGTGAAGGATCGAAAAAAGCCTGGATTATTTTTCACTGAAGGATGTAGACAACTCAGGAGGAGGCAGGCATGTGGGAAAGGCCAAAATCAGTAGCTCTTTCTTTGCCACGAAGAGACAAATCAGGTCCTTCTTGAATATTCTTTTCAGGGAGGGAAAGTAGCGTAGGCAAATCTGGCAAACTGGAGCCACATTGCAGCAAGCTCGAAGTGGAAACTTGTAACACTCAAAACAGAAAAATGTGTGCATCTCCTATAGGCACTGAAGTGGGGCTTGGGACAACAGCTGCCTCCAAGATCCTGGCACTTGGTGTTGCTCATTAATTGGACAGTGCTGTTGCCTGTATGACTTACCCATGTCTTGCTTGGGAGGAGTTGTGCTGCAAGAGCAAGGCTCAGCAGCACATTGCATGCTCCCTCCCCAAAGGTGTCTGAAAGTGACTCCTATACAAAACTCAGTCTAGCACACTGCATCAGTCACCCCACCTCCCCCTTGCTGACTCCCAGTTGTCCTAGCAAAGTCAGGACCCTTGCTGTAATTGGTGGTTACTTCTTTGAAGCATGGCTGCTAGAACACCTAAGCACATGCAAGCAGCATGTCTCCAAAACCTTTATGCTTCTCCTTTCTCTCTAGCGAATTGCAACAGGGCTTGGCCTCACCTGGATTGTTGGAAGACTCCTTTATGCCTACGGTTACTACACAGGAGGTAGGTCTTTAGTCTGCCGCATGCAGTAGGTGCTTGGAAACTCAAGTCTCCTGCAGTGGCCTCAGAGCTTTTTACTCAAAGAGGCACCATAAAGCTTCCATAAAGAGAAAATGGTGCAGGTCTACAGGCTGCTAACACTGCAGTATGCTCTTCCTACTGATGGGAGGAGCACTTGTCTAATAATAGCGCAGACTGACGGTAGGTACATGGCCTGAGCTGGTGCTTGCTGGTTTGCCTTGTGATTTATCTTGAGTTTCTGCTTCCTCTTTAATTTTCTGTATGGGCTCTTTCCCCAGTGATGGGCTGCTGAACTGACCAAGCATGTCATCTTCTTTTTTCAGAACCGAAAAACCGAAGCAGAGGGGCCATTGGTTCACTTGCACTCATTGGGATGGTGGGCACAGGCATGTATTCAGCTTTCCAGCACCTTGGCTGGATTGGCAAGAACTAACTGACATCATAATGGCTACCTGGGAAATTAAAGGGATTTTTAGTCTGTTTTCTTGTAGAACATTTTGTCATTTTTGCTGGGGTTCTTTTTGTCTTTCCTCATTCAATAAAATTGTCAATTCCATATTTTCATTCTCAAGTTACAGAAGGTTTTCTTAAGAAGTTCTGCAGAATGCCAGAACAACTCGGTTTTGTGGACTCACAGAAATCTGCCTGTCACACAGAGATGGTGTAGCTTTTACGATTTCAGTGACCGAAAAGCCATCTTGCAACTTGTTTAACCTATACAGCAACAACCATATTTCTGGACCTCTCAGTTCATGTCACAGTCCAAGAATATGTTCCAAACAGAGTTAATATTTATTTGATTGCTACAGAAAGAAAAAAAAAAAAAAAAAAAAGGCTGTTGCCAAGCATTTGAAGTTGTCACTTGATCATCTTTATAAAGAAGAGTAGGCCTTACAGGAAGGAAGCCAAATAGCATTTGTTTAAGAGCAGCAGGACTCTAACCTATGCTGGACCCTGGTTGTGTTCCCTGCTCTGTGGGGATGATTCTCAGGACCATGCCTATCCCCAGTGGCATTAGCTAAACATCCCCACAATAGATTGTTCCACCTTGGAAATGAGGCACAGACAGAAAAATCAAAACTTGTGTTATGGGAGCTAGAAGAAATAAACAATCCTACCTTTAAGATTTTTATGTATCAGAGACTAGATGGAGCCTGTAGCTACAGGGTATCAATGTCCAAGAGCTTATATGTGCATTGAGTAGGAACATACCTTTTAAAAAGTTGACTGATGGTGGGAGGTGCATGCTGCACTAGAAAGAGCCTGTGCAAGACCTGTGCTACTGATAAACCTCTGGTAACACATACTTAGCTGCATGAGCTGCTGCCAAAAGCCACACTGCTACCTCCTACTCAGAGGTTCCCATCCTGCACCAAGCAGGCCCTCATATTGCAGAGGGAGGGTGGATAAATGCTGCTCCAGCACTGTCTCCCCTCCCAGGCACTTCACTTACAGTTTTAGAGCACTTTATTGCTGTGTACATGATCCATATCTCTGTCTAACAAGCAAGAACTGGTTGATGCTCCTTTGAGCCAACCCCAGAGGCACTAAAACACTGATTCCACATCACCCATCTCCACACAGACAGTCTTCAGCTGCGAGTAGTACTCAATGGCTGCCCGTCCGTTCTCTCTGCCAAATCCTGCAGGGACAAGCCAGAAGTGAGAACGCAGCTCCATGCAGTACCAGGTACTCGTACCCCCATCTAACTGGCATGTAGTCATACCAGGGACAGTCAAACAGAGCTCACCTGATGCTTTGTATCCTCCAAAAGGCAGCTCCACAGGGCTGAGGTTGTAGTTATTAATGAAGCACATCCCAGCCTTGAGAGCAGCCACTACCCTGTGAGCCTTCTGGATATCCCTGCAGGAAAAGGGCAGTTTAGCTGTATCCCTTCCCATTCAGCCCCTCCTTCCCTGCCAGCTAACACACCACTAGAGAAGGGTCAGCAGGTCACAGTGGTTTTCAAAGTCTGACCTGCCCTACTCTGTCTGCCAGCTCAAAGGACACATCACCTATTCCCAAGTACATTCAAAACTGATTTGAAAAGACAGTACAAAGACACCAGCAAAGCAGACTATGGCAAACAGCCAACAGCTGTCTTTGCATGCTTTCAGCAGCATAGAAGGCTCCTGCTGCATGTCGCCTGGAGATGCAGGAAGGCAGGCAGCAGGCCAAGCACAGGCTGGGAGGAGTCTGAAGGACAGCTGGGACCACTTAGCCCCTCAGAAAAAAATGGGAGGAGATGCAGTCATTTATGAAGCTCCCTCTGGGCAATTCCTTGCTCTAGCTTTTCTGGCAGAGGATATCCATGTGTATACCAGGCACTGCAAGACAAACATCAAGTTGTCACAGTATTTCCGTTCTTCTCCCCTCCCTGGACTGCTTCCACACCAGCCACACTTCCCAGTCATACCTGGTGAAGACTCCACCTGCCAGGCCAAATTTGGTGGCATTAGCTCTTTCCACAGCTTCCTCCTCTGTGTCAAATGGCAGAATGGACATGACAGGCCCAAAGATCTCTTCCTTCACACATGTCATGTCATCTGTACAATTCCCTGGAAGCATGGCAGAGCACATGTGCTTTAAGAGGAAGATCTAGTTGCACAGCCTGTGCATTCAGCAACCCACACAGCCTTCAAGCTATCACTCAGCACCGCACAGCCCCCCTTCCCCGGCTAGCAAAGGAGCAAGTCCCATCCTGTATCTCAAGGCAGCAAAGGCACAAACTGCATGATTCCTGTCAGACCCTTCAACAGCAGAGATTTCTCTGGATACCTGTATGAATGTTTGCCCACACTGTGGACACACACAGAGACAGGTTACACTGAACACAGCTTTTCCTAGAAGAAACTCAGCAACATCCACGCAGAAGACTACTACCATGAATAGGAAGGATCATACCTAGCACACAGGGTCGCATGTAGTAGCCATTCTTCAGCTTCAGGTCATCTGGCACATACAGGTCCCCACCACACAGAACTTCTGCCCCCTGAAAAAGAGCCAAGCAGAGGAGTGTCCTGCACAACTGGCTTAGCTCAGAGCTCCATCCAACCTGATCCTGAATGTTCCCAAGGACAGGGTATCTGCCACCTCTCTGGGCAACCCATTCCAGTGTTTCACCACCCTCACAGTGAATAATTCCTTCCATATATGTAGTCTAAATCTACCCTCTTTTGCTTTAAAACCATTATTCCTTGTCCTGTTGCAACAGGCCCTGCTAGAAAGTTTGCCCCCATTTTTCTTATAGCCCCCTTTAGGTACTGGAAGACTGTAATAAGGTCTCCCTGGAGTCTTTTCTTCTCCAGGCTGAAGAAGCCCAATTCTCTCAGCCTGTCTCCATAGCAGAGGTGCTCCAGCCCTCTGACCATCTTTGTGGCCTTCCTCCAGGCTCACTCCAAAGGTCCACATCCTTCTTAGGCTGGGGACCCCAGAGCTGAACACAGTACTGCAGGCAGGGTCTCAAGAAAGTGGAGAGGCAGAATCCCTCAACCTGCTGGTCATACTTTGATGCAGCCCAGGATACAGTCAGCTTTCTGGGCTGCAAGTGCACACTGTGGGTTCACATCCAACTCTTCATCCATCAGTACTCCCAAGTCCTTCTCCTCAAGGCTGCTCTCAATCCCTTCATCTCCCAGCCTGTATTGATACCAGGAGTGTGCCCGAACCCATATGCAGCACCTTGCACTTGGCCTTGTTGAGCCTCCTGAGGTTCACATGGGCCCACTGCTCAAGCTGTTCAAGTCCCTCTGGATGACATCCCATCTCTCAGCCATGTAAACTGCACTACTCAGCTTGGTGTCATAAGCAAACTTGCCGATGGTACACTCAATCCCACAGCCTGTGTCACTGATGAAGATAATAAACAGTACTGGTCCCATTACAGACCCCTAAGGGACACCCCTATTACCAATCTGCATCTGGTCACTGAGCCATTGACCACTACCCTCTGACGCAACTATCCAATTCCCCATCCACAAAAAAGTCCACCCATAAAATCCATCTCTCTCCAACTTAGAAAGAAGGATGTTGTGGGGGACTGTGTCAAAGGCCTTAGAGAAGCCCAGATAGACAACATCCATACCTCTTCCTTTGTCTATTAATGTAGTCACTCCATCATTGAAAGCTGCTAGGTTGGTCAGGCATGCCTTGCCTGACCTTGGTGAAGCCATACCACTCTTGAATCACTGCTCTGCCCTCCATATGCCTTCACATAGCTTCTAGGAGGATCTGTTCCATGATCTTCCCAGGCACAGAGGTGAGGTTGACAGGTCAGTAGTCCTCAGGGTCCTACTTTATAACCACCTTAAAAATGGGTGCAATGTTTCCCTTTTTCCAGTCACCTGACTGACACGACTTTTCAGGTATCATGGAGAGTGTTTTGGCAACTACATCAGCCAGTTACCTCAGGATGCTGCAATGCATCTCACCAGGTCCCCCAGTCTTATGTTTTTAGTGGCCCAAGACACTTACTGAGTAATTCAACCACAACAGAGAAATAAAACCAGCTTAACTGGAAGGCATGGGGCAGGAAAGCAGCTCTGGACTGTTTGTCTAACAAGACAGTGATATTTCAGGGCAGTCACAAGGCAGCATCACAATCTCACCTGTTCCTTCGCCTGCTTGATAAAGCCCTGGACACGATCCAGGTGGGGTTGGTTGATGAGGGCTCCCATCCGCGTGTCTTCCAGAAGCGGGTCTCCAATTTTGATTTTCTGTGTGCGTTTCACCACCTCCTTTGTAAAGACATCCAGAATCTGCCTCTCCACAAATACCCGCGTGCCATTGCAGCACACCTGAGATACAGGACAGGTGGTTCAGTACACAACACACAACAAGCACTCCACAATCCTTCCCTGTTTGACTCCTACTATAAAGGTTCTCAGGAAAGTACCTCCACAGCTACTAAACCAGGTAACTTGTCCCTGGGAACAAAGAAGACTAGATTACCTTGCTGCTCATGACTGAACAGTCCATGCTGGACAAAATAGTACTGATGCCACCAGGCAGCAAAACTGCATCAAGTCACAAGCAGAAGAGAAATTTAGCTGACTTTTCAGTTCCCAGAGATAAACCTGGTAAACCCACTTGCCAGCAGGATTTCAAAAAACCTGCAGCACATGTGGAGATCTCAAATGTGGGACAGACAGAGTCCCATAGGGCCATGGCTTTGCACACGAGACTAGAACCTGCTGCCCCTCTAGAGGACACCAGCACAGGAACAGCTGCTCTGAGCTTGGGTACTGGCTGTTAGAGAACCTCCACTTCTGGGAAGGACAGGGCATCAGCTAAGACACGCTCTGCTGGGACAATATATACTACCTTCTGCAAGGACATGCCTTCCGATTCTTTGTGACACTGCACAGGGAAATGCATGGCAAGACAGGAGCTTCAGGGCATCCCTCACTACAAAAGGCCACAGCCTGGCTCTGCTGCCCCATTCTCAAACCCTCCACCTCCCTGGGGAGGATCGTTCCTGCTACATGGACACACACCTCACCCTGTGTAAGGAAGTTGGCCATGAGGGCTCCATTCACAGCATTCTCCAAGGCACAGTCTGAAAAGATGATAAGGGGGGATTTGCCCCCCAGCTCCAAAGTGACTGGTTTGATGCCTTTAGCTGCCATCTCCATAATCTGAGGGAAACAAGGACAGAACAGACAAGCGACCCACTGGCAAAGGGAAGGCTGGCGGAGGGAGGGAAGAGAGACCCAAAAGGTGAGTTCCTGCAGGGCCCTTCACCAACAACAGAAGCAGCACAAAGGGCAAGCCAGGTTTCTGTCGTTGTTTAAGCCCAACCGGTAACTCAGTACCACACAGCTGTTTGCTCACTCCCCCCGCTACTTCCACACCCTGCTCCTGGAGGGATGGGGAGCAGAATCGAAAGAATACAACTCCCACAGGTTGAGATAAGAACAGTCTATTAACTAAGGTATAACACAAACCACTGCTG
>WYDI02033097.1:6359-24194 GCA_009867235.2 Psittacus erithacus
AAAAACAAAAGGAAGAAAAAAAACAAAAGGAAGAAAAAAAACAAAAGGAAGAAAAAAAACAAAAGGAAGAAAAAAAAGAGGCACTCTTTAATTGCTCTGTCATTCAGGGTGTCACTTGAAGAGAGACCACATCACCTTCCTTTTGGTGGAAAGGCAGCAAAAAGCTCTACTATGATATTCTCCAGCTAGAAGCACTCCTTACACTCTCATCACGCATCCTTTCTTAGCAGAAAGGGTTTTTCACACAGAGCATTTGGCTTACAATGGGTTTTTCTGAGGAAAGGAGTGGGAGGACAATAAAGCCCTTAATGCACAGTGATATCACTTTTGGCCACAGTCCCACCATGCAGCCTAAAGCAAGCCAGGCAGAAGACCTCCACGGGGGCCCCTCTCTGTCTGCTGCTGGGAACAACACTATGTTTCAGAAGGGACACCTTGGCAAACGTGGAAGGGGCGCCCCAGCACAACAGCAGGGTCCTGCAACTGTAAGGACTACAAAAACAGGGCAAAGAGGCTCTTGCAATCACCGTGCAGACAACAACTTGCCCTGTTTAGACATAAGGCCCCAACCCTCCTGCTCCACAGGGCAGGAGCTCAGACAGGATTCAAGCAAAGCGAGATCTAGCAAAGCCAGTTAACCCTGGGGAAACCAATCTGTCCAGATTGTTCAACTGCCACTGACCTGAGAGCAGGCCATGTCCTCGGGCCAGAGTTAAGGGACAGAAAATTTGCTTCAAAGCCTAACGGGTAATGCAACGGAGGTAACAGGACAACAGCCAACACCATGAAGAGCAGCAGGAAACAGAAGAAATGTACATTTAACCATGCATATACTGGCAACTTTCATTAGAAGCCCTCTAATGGATAACAGCCAAGAGAAGGAAAACTGGGCATGCTGTACAAACCTGGGAAGATATAGCTCCCAGCCTCAAAAACTCATGACCTGAACCTACAAACACTTCTCTTGATTGACATATGGAGGTCCAAGACACAAGAAGGGCTGCAAGGACAGGACTCCTCTTCCCCATCTTTAAAATCCCCTGATTTTAAGGATGGCCAAGCCTGCTCAATCAGCAAGTAGGAGCAGGCACTTCCAGAGAAAGCTCCATCCCAGCTCTAGACACCCCATCCCTAATGAAGTCATAGAAATAAAAGATGACGAGCTTGCGTTCAGACATCTAAAAGCTTCTTTGCAGAGGAACCCCACCTCAACTGTCTGCCCAACATAGCAGACACCCAGGATGGGGTGGGAAAGTGTTTGAAGTCTCCACAAGCCTCAGGGTAACTTCAGCATTACCTGTTGCATGCAAGTGAGTATCAGTTACACATCTTTGTCACACTCATCAAGACCATGCTTCCACCCAACTAGAATGGCTCCTGACTGAGCAGCTATGAATGGGATACTTAGGAAAGCCAACACAACTCACCAGTTCATCAACTAATTTTCCAGTTCACAGTCTCCCTTCTTCTTCTCCAAAGCATGGCTGTCTCATCCAGTTATTCCACTCCTCTGGTCTGTCTGGTGATGGGGTCAGACCTCACCTCTAACACAGGCACCTGGCAGCCCATCTGAATCACTGCTTCCTCACTGTGCAGTGTCTTCTGCCAATATTTCCAACCCTGACCTCGCTCTCTTTCCAATCTCAGAAGAACCACTTCAGAGGACTCCATCCATCCATCCTGGCCTTCCTCCCTATCCTCAGTTCCCTTCATTGTCTCAGAGCAGAGATGCTTTGAATCCTAGGCTCTTTTCCAGCTTGAACACACTCTTGTAAAGGTCACAGACTACTTAACCTACCACTCCTCTATAAAGCAGCGGCCTCCAGAAGCTCCTGTGATGTCCCAAAGCAACAGAAGAGGGCAGAGAGGAGCTGCCAGAAAGAAGCACACAGAATTTGCTCTGAAACCCACGAACACTGTCTGATCCCAGAGTGGGAAGTATCTGTCATGCATAAAAAACTTCGGTTTCTTCACGCACGTGCTCACAAACAGCATGGCAACACAGCCAACTCCACCCATGCAGAGCCAGGCCTGCCTGGTGCATCCAGAGCCCAAAGTCCCAATGCTGCCCCCAGTTCTCCCAGCACAACGCAACTGGGAAATACCAGTTCCTGAGGACACCTGAACATCCTTTCTATCCCCAAACTTTGCAGCTACAAAATTCCCTTGCTTCAGAGGGAGCACATGACTTGTATTGCCTGAAAACCGTGTTTCTTCACCTAAAATATGTATTTTACAAAATTCCCAAATGCCTTACAGGGACTGGCAAAGCACCCTCTCAGACAGGTGACACCATCCTGCACAGACAAAGAAGCAGATGTATGATATTCCTGCACATCCCCACAATGAGGGCTAGCACAAAGAGGGCAAGTACCTGGCCCCAGAGCTGCTAGGGGTAGCTTCTTCTGCTAACATACTATTTCTACGTTAAATACAATACACGCACAGAGCGCTGGGTGCCTAAATTAATAATTACATCAAAACCCCCAGACACAGAGCCCCGTCACCTTCCATGTGACACTGCTGCACAGGATCAAATCATTCCTGCAGCAAACTGGAAGCAAGAAGGAAACGGGAGAAGCAGTAATCCCAGAAGAATCACCTGGCTCTGGACCAGGTAACTCCAGGGCTCAGGAAGCAAACTCCTAATAATCAAGGCTTGTTGGCTGGCTATATACACCATGTATGCAGCACCGCTGCTGTTATTAAATGTAACACACTATTTATTACTGTGAAGGACTTTGTGCAACAGAAACTCAGCTCTCTTTATACCCTGCTCTCCTTATATACTTCAAGACTATTGGGTTTGGGTTTTTTTGGCTGGGGGAGGGGGAAACATCACAAAGGAAAAAAAAAAAGAAAAGGAAAATAGAGAGAGCATGCAAGGTAAATGAACCATGCAATAAAAATTGTTGAAATTGGCTCAGGCATCTCCTGATAAGATCACAGGAGTTGAGAAAGAACTGCAGCTCTACTGTGAGAAATCCAACCATTGACAAAACACATTCACTCAGGGGGAAAAAAAGAAGTTAAACAGACACTTAAACACACAGAGCACTTGCTAAAAATGCCAATTATTTGAACACTGAAGTCTAGAGTATTTTTGTCTTAATATGATTCTGATCCCAGGAGCCAAGGCTTGCATTCTTGGCATCAACAGTCCACTCTGCAGGTTCATACAAACCAGTACTCAAAGTATACGTATCTCACATACTAAGACTGAGAACCTGGAAGCAAATTTGTCTCTGTAGTTACAAAACCAGTCTGGCTCACACCTTCCTACACCACCTCATCCCACCAAGTTCAGCCCTGAGCTGAAATATCACCATAAGGGTCCTTAGACCTTTTCAAGTTGCAGTTTTACTATAGGCTCAAACTACCCACTCAGGGGTCTGTAGAGTATCTGGGCAATAAGCACCTGCCACACAGGCCTGGGGTCTGTCACCTAGTGGGAAGGGATGGTTTTTCTTGGGACAGCCACAGGGTTCTTGCACCAGCTCTAAGCCCTGCTCTTGGGTTAGCACCTCCTTTTGACAGCCCTCCTGAAGATTCATCTATTTGCTCACATAGCAAAGTGCTTCATGCTTCAAAGACCTTCAGCCTATTAGCATCCTCCGGCAGGCAGGGCCTTCCTGCCATCCCTCTCAACCCGACTGAACCCAAATCTAGTGAACAGGGAAGCCTGGCACCCAACACCAGTTTCAGAAGTAGTGTCACACATGCTGCAAGGTGGCAGTTTCATCAGCAGCACACATGGCTCCTCGCTGCTACCTGCCAAGCATCCTGAACTTCTCCCACAGAGCTGAAACCTGGCAGCAGTCCCCATACAACCTCTCCCTGTATCTTTTCTCCATAGCCCCCCTGTGCAGCACAGGGCAAAGCTCGTGGTGACAGTGAATCCTGTGCAGTGACATGATTCCTTGTGTCTCCTGCAGAACACAGTGGCACACACAGCTCCAGAGAAGGACATTTGTTTTCTGCTCAGAGCTCCAAAGACCCCCAAGGTAGGCAGCATTGGTAATTTTTCCCATGATGCTGGCAACTAGTAAGGGAACAGCCAGTCTCCAAAACTTGAAGGAAACCATTCCCAACTTTTAATAAAACCCCAGGCAGTAATGAAACTCTCTGAAGAGAACTCCTGCACTTTGACTCCAGCAACAAACTGCTGGGGAATGCTTTGGAACTGAGGTGACTGCGCTCTGACCTGCTGTCCTTGTACCCAGAAGATGCATGGGCCTTTTTCAAAAGCAGGAGCAGCTTCAAACAGCTGCAGTTAGCTGCTAGTTAGGGAAGCTGTCCATACTTACACAGCTACCACAGTGCTCACAGTTCTGAAAAACACATCAGAGTTCACCAGGAGGCTGCACCAGCTTGAAATAGGTCACTGGGTGTTGGGATCCGCAGTTTCAGCAACACATGCTTTGGAAACTCAACAGCAGCAGCTACTCCCTCTTCTGCTAAAGGTGAGCTCATTGCCACAGCCTTAACTCCCTCAGAAGCTGTCCCCAGTCTCCCACAGGGATCCTCCAGCAGACTGTGCTCACTGCCAAGCCCAGCTCCGCTCCATCACACCTCCTGCACCACTTCATCTGCTCTGGAAACACTCCGTGCTTCCTTTTGTCAGTACTTGTCTGCCAGGTAGGCAGCTCTGCCAAGAACCTTACAGCAGTTGCTAAGCTCTCCACAGTTGCACATGCAAACCCTCTTAAGAAATAGCCAGAAGGTTTTGCCTAATGTCAGAGCATAAACAAACTTGTTACATGCTAATCACCAGGTAGGCCCACACACCCTTCCCCTCCCCCAGCCCCCGAATCTACTGAAAGGACAGGAAATAGAACTGTGGTCACATACCTTGGCTTCCTCATTGATGTCCCAAGTGAAAGATATGGCGTTGTATGCGATCTCCTCAATGTTACTGATGGTGTTGAAGCTCTCCTTGTAGTCAGCTGACACAAAGAAATACACATGAGGGAGAGGCGATACCATCCGGAGTCCTTAAATCACACAAGGCAGCCAGAAACTGCAACTCCTCAGCAACCCTTTGGGGGCAAAGGAAGCTGAACTATACTTAAAAAAGGATCATAAAAAAGGCTGGAAATTATCCTTGTACAAAACCAAAAACTACACCAACAAACAGGAGGAAGGACAAAAATGGGACTTGGCAGAAATTCCAAACTAGAAACTCCAGTGAGAAAAGCAGATATACCAAATATCGCATGTCCTGTGCCATAACCCAGCTATGCTGGGGAAACTCTACCCTGCATGGCAGAGGCATAAGCTCTCAATAAACTCCTTCAATAACAACGATTTGCATGCGCGTCTGCTTTAAGTGCCAAGTGATTAATTCCTGCTCTTATTCACAGAAGGAAGGGACAAGGAGTACAACCCAGCCTTCAGCCCCAGAAGGCTGGAAGCTAGCCAGCCCTAGCCTTGTCTGGAGGCAAGTGGAGATCTGCAGTGTTTTCTTTTTTACGTATACCAAAGGCCAGTTGTTAGCGAAGCTGTGGTGAGGAGGATCACTAGTGTACAGGTATTTCTACAAGGATCTTGTCCTTTGAATAAATGCAGTATTCAGGACAGCCACAGAGTCTATAAGCTGTGATTTCGCTACAAGCACCAGGATATGCCGAAGCAAGTGTGGTCTGGAAGGGAGTGTTAGAACTCCCAGTACAAAACCCTAAACTCAGGAGTGTTCACTAACCAAAATTCTCCCAAAATCAGCCTCTCTAAGGAGTTCTGAAAACTACAGCATTAGTTCTAAGCAATCAAAAGCTCTCTCTGGGCTTTCAGCAAAGCTGTGGACAGCAGAGAGTGTGATCCACAGATTCCTTAAAATAACAGAGAATTAGCCAAAAACCAAACCTTGCCAAAGAATTAATTCTGAAGTTTGACATCAGCAACGAGAGTGCTTCTTACCTATGTCAATGCATCTTTGTTTAGCTGTGTGCTGTCTTGAGTGCCAGTACTTCCAGTGCCGGAGCTGATCTTCCCTTGTTTTGTCTTCAGCAAACACAACCATGATGACACTCTGAAAGGAAAGGGGGAAAGGGTAACATTAAAAAAAAGCAATCAACCAAACTAAAAACACCAATCAAACAAGAAACCCAAACCAAACATGCAAACATGTGAAAGAAAAGGCCAGAGAGTACATTTGTTTTGGAAGCTCTTGTTGGTGTCACGTTTTCTGCTTTAGGCAGATTCAACTTGATGCACCACAGTATAGCTGGCACACTGCTGCCAAACAGGAAGGCAGCAGTGCTTTCTGGGTCATAAACACAGATGAGCAGAACTGCTCTCCTAACTGCAGTTCAAGGATCTCATTCCAGGTGTTGCACCACCTTTACACAAGTGCTGACACCACTTCTTAACAGACTGAGCCAGGATGGGTTGGTCTGGAAGTAGGTGGACAGCAAAGGAATGAGCACTGACGTAAGAGAGTGGGTAAGCTGGCCTTAGTGCTGATGCTCTGGTTTAGATTACTGCACTTTGGGAGAGTTTAAGACTAACCTTTGTACACACCCTCTTTCCTAAGAAACCACAAGAGCTGCCACTCACTCGGACTTTACTGATGGGGTGATGGATTCCTTCACTGCTGCTGACTTCTTTCAGTGTGATTGGGTAAAATTGACCTTTATTCAGGTAAGTCATTGTGCTGTCCCCAGGCTTCTGTCGGAGGGACTTGGAGGCTTCCAGAGTGTATTCAAAGTTATTCCTATGAAGCAAAGAGGGCAACGATTTCTAAGGCATTTTCCTGGAAAGCTGAATAAATGTTCCACATTTAATTTGGAGAAATTCCAAAGTTGTTAGTTGACTCACTAAGCCATTAACAGGCAAGGAAGTTGGAAAACAGGATGAGCCCCTTTTTCAACCATTTCCTTCATGAATGAACATTTAGGAGAAGTTCTTGGCAAGCTAAATCCCAAGATGTATCACGAGGCAAGACTGTAAGCTCCCTATTCAGGCTTAGAGCAGCAAGCTGCTCTCATGGAAAAGTATCTATTAGCAATTAAATTAAATTCACAAGCTAATAAGCCAGTCAATAGCCAAGGTCTTTTCTTTCCTCTTGATCAGCTGAAACTAACCAAACAACTAGTTTATTCCCCTCCCTTAGGAGCTCAGATGAGTTTCATTCTTCCTATTTCTGCTGTGGATTTCCAGCAGGGAGAAAGCAAGACAAGCAGGCCAGGGAGAGGGACACAGCTGGAAGCCAGCTCCAAGACCACTGCAGAGCTGATGCACAGCACTGCATCTTCTCATGGGACAGGGAGCTGGTACAGCAGAACATCTGAAACTGGGTGGCATTTCCAACCCTGCAGGTAGTTTTCCTGAAAGTAGTTTTCCTTAGAGATACAGGTAGGATTTTCAACAGTGAAATTCAAATAAGCAGACACTGTCATGGTTTTGAGATCCACAGTCCCTCCAGTGCCTGATACAGACTTAGCACAGAAAGTCATGAGCTGTACTGCTTGCTCATGGAAAACTGTAAAAGAACAGGAGGTATGGGTGAACAGGGGCTTTAAAGCATTACCCAGAAATGCTGTCAAAAACATAATCTTCTGAATTCATGTTGGCCATCCGGAGATTCAGTTCACTAGGAAAGAACACCTGGGGCAGACACAAAACAAAGCAATGCATCAATTAATACAGCAGCAACAAGGGAAGTCAAGATTAAACAGACGTTCACTACCACAGAACTTCTGGCAGGCAAACTGGTCATCCAAAAACAACTAATATTTTGGTCTGTACAAATCAGACACTTGAGCAGGGTTTTAATCCAGAACTTCTGGGTGTCACCTAAGCATGACATCTCACAAACCTTCTGAGTCAGCTTAGAGCAACATTTTAAAGTTCTCCCAAATCTCAAAGAAAATACATAGCAACACAACTCCTCGAGTTCTGGCTTAAACATTAAAACATGTTCATGTTGTTGTTTCCAGTTGGTACCATAAAACACAAAAACTACAGATTTTCATCCAGGTTTAACTCTCACTCAAGGCCCCTAAATAAACCAACTATTTCTCACTGGCACACACCACACCTAGAAACTGGCAGTAAGAAAGCTTACAGACATAGTCAATTCATTTCAGTACCCACAAAGGCATCATGGACTGCTAAACTCCTACAAAACCTAGCACAGCACTGTGGATCAAGATAACTATTTCCACACTCTGCAGACCAAGGGCTCTGTCACTAGTGAGATTAGTCATTTGCTTTTGGCAACTATTTCATGTTGTGAAGGTTTTATTTACTCAGTTATGCATCTTTTTGAGAAAGTCCTCTATTCCTCAATCACTGGACACATTTCTGGCTAAGGTAACAAGAACAATTAAAGATGGAACTGGATCTCTCTATCCCGATCAAGACACACACACAGAGTGACTGCCTCTCTTGGTACCTCTTGCACGCCCTCCTTGAAAGTCTCTGAGAAGGTGGAATCTGGTGTTCGCCTCTGGGAGTTTTGAGGCTGGGTGCTGGAACTGAACTGGTCGGGGGTGAGATTCCTGTCAAAGACCACCACTCGCTCAGGGGGCTCGGGATGGTAGACACTTGGTGGGATGCCCACTGCAAAGCCATGGGGCTGTGTCTCTGTCTTGATGGAATGGGTGGGCATCGTGGCAATTGAAACGGTGACTGTCGTGTCCGGTGTTGTAAGGTGGCCTCTCTTATCCATGCCCATCTGGGGTGTGTGTGGGAGAACAATATTGAAAGGCACATTTTTCAGAACCTGGACTCTGTTTTCTCCAGCAGAAATGAGTGACTGTTCTGTCACATTGGGGATGCTGTTCCTTTAAAAAGCAAAGAAAAAACAACAGTGCATAAATTATACAGCTCACTTTCTCATTAAATAAGACCTAGAAATACTTCTCAGCCTTCTGGACAAGGACAGCCAACACCAACTCTCCTGCTTTTGCAGAGCAGCTCAATCCTAACCTGAAAAGCTGAGAAACTCATTAAAAAAAACACCCACCTCACCCACTGCTAATAACCCCACCTTGGAGATTAACTACCCTAGAGCAAAGGGTGAGGGTTCACAGCCCAGATCCTCACTGCTTGGAGAACAGTGGTCCACAGCTAAGCGCTTCGAGGTCCTTCCTACCACATATCGGCACACTCCGGCTCCATGAAACTGCTCTTTGGCTGATGGAGAAGGACTGAGAGCAAGGCTGCTCCTGCTGCTCTGCCCTAGGACTGTGTGCCACCCAGGAACCACTAATAGGGAAATTACACCCCTCTTTCATGCAAAAGCCCCCAAGAAAATCCACACTGAGACTCCTGGGAGTGCTTTGCATAACTTGCTACTCAGCAGCCCATTAACTCATTTCTGACAGGACAACACTGAGATCTGTGGCTAAACTGACCTCACAGCCAGTAGCCACTAAGCCCGCCCTCCCTTTCTCTCTCCCCACAGTGTGGTCCTGCCCTCTCCTCTGCACCAATTCTGAAGCTCCCCCAGTCTCCTTGGTGAGCCAGTTTGGCTTGTTTCACTGGCAGAAAACTAGCCACTTTTTTTTTTTTTACCTGCTAGGTGATGGGTCAGTGCAACACCACAGCTGGTACAAGGGGAGCAGTGGGAACACATGACTGAGAACCAGACTACTCTTCAAAACAAGCTGTTTAATTGGCTCAGCCAGACCACAAAACCTCACTTTGAGTCCTTCAAGCATTCTAGTCTACCCAAAGGAAGAAGATGGTAGGATTGGAAGCCTGGCTTGAATGAACCGCACATTTGTAATATTTACCTAAGCATTATCATCTTCTGCTGAGGAGGCACAAAAGAGGGAAGGCAGTAAGAGGAAGAAAAAAAGGAGTTCTAGAGAATACGAAAGAAGTCCCCCAAACAATACAAAACCAAAACTAAATCATAAGCACTTTGAACTTCTTCCCTATCAGTCCATGCATGAAAAAGCAATGCTGCTGGTATCCAAGAACAAAAGCAGCAGTGAGCAACTGAGGCAACCACATGCAAAAAGGGCTGCTAGTCACCTCTGCAGCCTTCAGAAGGGGTGCCTGTGCTACCAGGCCGAGCCTGGTGTTAAAGAGAGCAGATTTTGCTACACTGACTGTACACCACCAGTACATATAAAGCAGGTAGACAGCAATGAGAAGCAGTTCTGGGGACAGCTTTCCACATTATGGTCCAATCCTCATCCTGTTCCTGGGGCAGCACAAGAGTAAAAGCAAAGGGCACAGTAAAAGGGGCACAGAGTAAAAGCAAACAATTTCTCTCTTCCAGCACAACACCGCAGTGCAGCAAGTTACTTTCCTGCAGCAGCTAAGGTGGTTTAGGAGGGAAGGGAGAAAAGCAGACACACAATAATAAAAACTAATACCTTTTGCTATGGTCTTGGTCAGGATGATCTACTTCTGGTTTAGCTGTTGAAGATCTTCTCTCCCTTGGGACCTGGGAAATACAAGACATACTATAATTGCATTCCTCCCCCCATACGAAAAAAAACAAAAACAACCCTAAACAAACAAAAAACCACAAACAGACAACAAAACTACCTCCTCAAAACAGAGCCATTTGGTCAAATTAAGCATTCCTGCCTGATACCCATCATTATTTGCATTACAGATGCTCACACAGCTTTGGGATGCCAGGCAATGCTCCATGAATTCCTGTGTAGCTCAAGGCTGCTCTCCATGGCCCGTTCTCCAGGAACGTGTGCTCTCTAAGACACTTCCTCAAAGACCACTCAAAGCTCTTCCTTCTCCTTGGAGACCAGGTTCAGTAAGCGTATTGGGATGCTACAGCTCATGTTTGTGCACGGCTACATAGAACACACTGGCTCAAACTGTATTAGAACTTTCATGAAAAAAGGTAATTACCAATGCTCTCGATTTCCAACAGCTCAGTACTGCTCCTTGAATTTTACACCATGAATAGGATTTGCCCTGAAACCACCGCATACCACAACACCAATAACACAAGCCACCTCATCCACACATAGACACATGCATACTGCATTCAGAAGCCATACAGAAGATGGTGAGCTCTTTGACCTGTGGCAGCTTTCTTCACTGGAGCACACAGCCAGCACTCCAGCAACTCAAACAGCTCTTGCCACCACTTGTACAAGCCCATGGTGCTCAGGTCCACCTTGACTCTACAGCAAGTCCATGCACGCTCCTCTGCAAACCCACACGTAGTGCCCAAAACTTTTGTCACCCTCAACACACCTCTTGAATGAGCAAAGCAAACACCTTCTGGTGTAAGAAGGAGTAAACTCCAACCACCTTCCTTCACTGAAGCCTGCTTAGATACTGCCTATGTTAGGTAACCTGGGCGCAATGCAGGGAGCCACCACTTTACTGCTAACTCAAATGCAGATGGCATATCTGCATGAACAGCATATTTCTCTAAACAGTCCCCAACTAAAACCCAAGTCCTGGCTCTTCCACATAACCTGGAATCTCCAATAACATCAGAATTGTTGGGTTTTCCACAGTAAGCAGCAAAATTTAGCTGCTTACCATAGTTAGAGACTGTTAGGAGGCCAACACTAACTAGTCACTGAAAAATAAAGATCTTCAAGCTGTGTTTGGCCAACACTAAAATCCAGAATCTGATCAAAAATGTGTTTCCTGCAAGGCCTGGTTAACCACAGCTGAGCTGTGACTGATGATGAGCTGAGCAGCACATTAGTCAAACAGAAAAAAACTTGAGCTGTTTGGTTTTGGGTTATTTGGGGGTTTTTTTGTTGTTTGTTTTGTTTTATTTAATACAAAGGTGATCTCATCAGGTGCCTTTAGGATTGCAGAGGGGGCGTACTAGAAATGCCTAGACATCATCCCTATAGCATTACTTCATAACAGCCCTCAATAAATCTTTCAATCTCAAACCATTTTGCTTCACCAAAGCATGCAGCATACCTGTTCTTAAGCCAATTTTTCTGTACACCCACTGGTACCCAAACAGAAGAGGAAACCCCAAATTAGACAATAATGTACAGCAAATCCCTTCTGCTTTGCCGAGCATGAAGGATCAACATAAGCGCTCTCTTTGTAACCTATGTACTTAGAAATCAAAACTGATTTTGTGGATTAAAATCATTCTGGTGAAAGTGTTTGGGGTTTGTTGTGGGTTCCCCCATTCCTCGCCCCCCCCAAAAAAAAAAAATCATAGCAAGCACAGGCACAAAGCAGAAAGTCAGCTTTCTCACAAAACTAGCTGAATAACATCCACATCAGTGAGCCTGTGGCATTCTGTTGCATGTGCAGAGTGCTAATCACCATATTAAGCATTACAAGAATATTTCAATACTTAAGACATGTACAACTCTTAAAAAGGGAAAGGCAAGGATTTTACACACACAAGGAAACCTTTCCTACCGTGTAAAGGACATACTGCGATTGGCAACCGCACTCATTACTGTTAGAAGACACCAGCTAAAGTGTCAAACACGCAAGCCAAGTCAGCCTCATGGCCTCCCTGCTTGCTCAGCAAAGGAAAAACAGGTACCTCCACCCAGTGAGCCAGGCCACCGTTAACACAGGCATCTAACACCAGCAAGATGCCTGCCTGCCTAGAAATGGCCACTGGTCTCCACTGACTTGGACATGGACTGGAGATAACTACCCTGGCTTAGACTCCTGACATTTGGGAAAGAAAGCTCGGCAAATTGTATCCCATGCAAGCCCAAAGATTATCTGTTTGACTGTGCACAATTCACCTCTCAGCATCTACTAAGGCACATGTCTTTGAGAAGACTGTGAATGCTGGGGAAGACAACCACAACTGTCAAAGGATTAAGAGATTACAGCAGCTGAAGGTTAGAAGGATGCAGACAGCAACTCCAAGCACACTTCTGCCCCACACACCACCAAAGCTCTGTAGTTATAGCTTAGTATCAGCTAAGACTAAGACAGCACATCAAAGGTCCAGCAAAAGCAAACAGTCCCACCAGAACAGGGATCACATAAGCAAAAGGAGAAGAGCTTTTTTCTTGACACGTATTTACATTCAGACAGACATGCTCCCCAAGTCTCATTCTCCACCACCATTTCTATTAATATACTGCCACCTGCAGAATCTGGACTTGACAGGCAAAGCTCTGCAAAGCTCTACAAAGCTTTTGACACATTACATTAAGATCCAGGAGATCTTACTTTCCTGAGCTAAAAATTAACTGATTTTCAGAAAATGGATTTTTTTTTTTCCTTTTAAAGCCTACATAGTTTAAAGTCCTCATGATCTACTCATAGCTTCTGTAAAATCCTCTAGCAAATGAGAGGCAGAAAAAGAGCTCCTCTGGCTGCTGGAGCATACCCACGCCAATCTACCTTGTAGTAATCATAGAGCAGTCCCAGGGCAGCTGCGCTGTCTTCATCACCATTGATGCTCATCATAGCTTTGGTAGCTGCTGTAAGGGGATTTTCAAGAAAGGTTTTCCAGGCCTCATCTTCACTGGTGTAAGGACGTCTCTGAGAGTAGAGAGAGTCATTCTGAAGAACCAACACGGGTCTCTTACTTAAATCATAAGGAAAAAAAAAAAAAAAGAAAAAGAAGAAGGAAAAAAGAAAGCCACCTGTTAGAACACACAAAAAACATTCCTCAAGTTCTTCAAAATTAGCTGCTCCGGTTTCACAGGGTTCATATTCTGATTCAGTGCACTGCAAGGATTAGTCAATACAAAAAGCTCAGAAACCTAATTCTGATCTCACTTACGCTTAGTGTAAATCAGGATTAATTTGACCAAACTCAGCTGGATTACACCAACCTATATAAAAAGGCAAAGCCGTTTAAGAGCACAACTGACCTGCTCATGCTCTGAATCCAACCCAGAAAAGAGTTACACGCACTTGCTAAGCTGCCACCTACAAAACCTCTAGCGCATCCTATGTAATACTACCAAGCCACAACCTGCTCCAGTTGCTGTTTCTAGTAGCTGTTTCTAGTTCCAGTCCCCACGTGGAATTAGGAAATGTGAATTAAGGGAACACCTCCTTCCCCCAGAGCTTTCAGAAGGTGTTTTTGTTCTCAGACCACACCTGAAAAGACCACCTAAAAGCTGCTGGTTCATTACAGACTACACAGGGAAACTGGTCAAAGGGCTCTCCAATCAGTTTGGCCGTGAATTTTCTTCTGAGAAGGGAAGCCCAAAGCCTGATTACTGCCAAAATAACCTGTGACACTAGTTTGAAACACACTCAACAGATGACTAGGGAGAAAAAAAGAGGGATGGGAGGAAAATCAGTTTTCCCTTTATGTTGCAGTGTACAAAAAAAAAAGAGTTAATATTTACTCTGAGCATTTTGAGATTGCTGGGAACAAGAAAGCTCCAAGATGATCTGGACTTCTGCCCACAGGTGAAAGTGGGACACCCGCAGAAAATGCTGCCCTCCCATCTTAGACAGCTTAATATGTTTTGGTTGTACTGGTAAAACATACACTTCATCTTTCAAGTCAGTTCAAGCTAACGTTGTTCAAATCTGCTCTGTAAAGCAGCTCAAACAGTTTGCTTTCCAGTGTGAGCCCAACACTTGTTTACTGCAGACTAGTGGAAAGAGAAGGGAGGCTTTTGTTTTCTTCAGTAATTCCAAACTCATTTTGTAATGAATTGGTAATAATATAAAATAAATAAATAATTCTATTTTAAGAAAAGCCCCACAAAAAGCAGTTACCCACCATCACACCCCTTCCCCAGTACATAAGTACTCTTTTTAATTTCTTTACCCAGATGCATTCAGACTGAAATATACTACAAATACAAAAAGTTGCCAAATATGAAAGTTATGAAATACACTAATCATTATGATCAGCTTAACAGTATCCTACATTTATCACCACCGTCCACCAAAAAGACTGCAAAGCACTTTGCAAATCATGCATTTGATCCTTTATTAGTTACACAAATAGCTTCAACAGGACAGCTTGGCTGAGTTGAAGACACTTAAAACCTGGGAGTTTCCAGGACTTGTAAGAGCACTTTATGGCCATCAATCAGTATTATATAGTTGGAAAAAAAGCAAACAAGGACAACAAAAAGACGACAACCTCTTGCACCAAGCCCTTTGGTTAGGTCTTCACATGTACACATTGACACAGACACCAAAATGAAGCATACCAAACTACAGACAACTCTGGTAATGAGGACATCCACCATCTATCAAAGCAGAAGACAAAGCAGAATTTTCTTTAGGGACATGGAAAAAGCTCCTGTTCTTATACAATGTGATAAAAGAAACCTCAAGCCTCTAGCAAACGGGCAAATCATCCAGTTAGAGTCACTCAAAGAAAACGGCAAAGTAATATGGGTGTAGTTCACTTGATCCATCCCTCCCAAGCTGAAGGGTTAAGTCCGCCTTGCTGGAACTCCCAAGACCACTAAATTGATTCCTTTCAGCCAGTGCAAGACTCCCAATGAAAGAGACACCAAAACCACTAAGAAATAAAGCAACCACTAACCACTAATGTACAAAATGTAAAACCTATGTATATTTTTTGTGTGATTTCTTTGCCATTGCAACACTTAAATATAATGCGTATCGCCCTACAGGTAACCTTACTCCCGTAACGGCAGCGTAGAAAGAATTATCTGCAGAATTATCAGAAGCATAGAGTTTGGCAACAACTCAATCCCTTAACAGAACTACAGCTTCTTTCAAGAAAATTAGAACATTATTAATAAGAGGAAAGCAAACATCCTAAGTTTTATGTTTTGAGATTACTGGCACATGGATCTGCTCACAAACAGGCAAGTCCAGCAAAGGCTGGAAAAGCATTTCCCACTGCAACTTTAGTAACTTCTGAATTTCATTTTCTACGTGAACAAAGTGAAAGGAGAACAGTATTACATAAAGCAGACTCTTTCCTTGCCTGCGAGGATCCCACCGCCCAGAAGTTTTCTGTGCTCAGATCACAAAAACTACTCTTACTTCACCGACCCAAACCCCACTGTTTCTCTCCCTCACCGTGCAGTTTAACTCCAGTCAGCAAGAGATCATCAGCCGCACAGTGCTTTTATACCTGGTTTGCACAGAGCACACCTTTAATGCTGAGGCAGCAGACAGGATTTCTTCCGCCGGCTTCTACGTGCCAGAAAAGTGAAGCGCACGCACCTAAATTGCTATGGCCTCATCTATTAAGTGTCATCAGAGGCAGAAGTACATATGAAAAATCCTAATCACAGGGTGAAGTTACTGAGCTGCGGCATTGAGTCCTCTTTCCGGACAGCAATGTATTAAAAACAAAAGAAATCCTTTGGTAAAAATACTACACTTTCCCTAAAAAAAAAAAAAAAAAAGTTAATCTGAATCACCGATCGTTCAAAACACAGCAATTTTAGAATCAGTTATTCAAGTCACTTTAGAGTTATCTCATTTTCCATCCATTTAACAGCGTCCACGGCCACCGTCGCCAGAGGGACACGGTGACAAGTGCAGCAAGAAACCCCAGTCGTTAAACACGGCAAAGGATCCGTCTGAACACGACAGAAAACGTCTCGGCATTCAACACCGTGAAGTTACAGAAAACACACCCTGAGCTCAGTTTTAACTCTTCTAACCCCTAGTTTCGAGCAGTACGAGACGGCTGCAGCCGACTCCACCGATAGGCCCCCTTGGGGCTCGGCTGCGGGCCGGCGCCGATCCCTTACCTGCCGAAATCCACCTTGCCGGAGGGATGCGCCTCGTAGAAGTCCATGGGGGCAGCGGCGCGGCGCTCTGGCGAGGCGGGGGACACAGCCCGCCGCTGCGGCTCCGCCCGCCTCCCTCAGCCCCGGGAGAAGGGCAGCCCGGCGCTTCGGCGGCGCCCGCTCCTCGCGACGGCGCGGCCCGCTCGCCGCCGACACCCGCCTTTAAGGCGCGGCGGGGGGGGGACGGCGGCGGCGCTGACCCACGCCTCGTTGTCGGTGTCGGGTTTCAAAGCCGGCCCTACCTCACCGCTCGCTACGCTGCGCGGGGTGGGGAGGCCGCCGGGGTCGTCCCGCTGCGCCGCCGGGATCCCCTCGGGGCTCATCCCCCGTCACCCCCCCTCAACTCCCCCTCCTGCTTTCCCCCGCCATTTCGCACCGCTCCGCCGCAGCCCCCGGTCACTCCCCGAGAAGATGGAGGGGGGCGGGCCCCCAGGGAAAGTGGCTCCCCCCGGCCCGGCCCCCGGGTTGCGAGCCCCTCTCGCCGCAGCCCCCCTGAGGGGCGGCAGCACCGGTCGGACCGGACACGGCTGTCCCCTTCCCCGCCCCACTAACTCACTTGTCGTAGTCTTGTGTCATGTCTGGCGGAGGCAGCGGGCGGCAGAACTGGCCCAGCTGGTCGGGAGGGCAAGGCGGGGGGAGCAGAGAGAGCAGCGCGCAGCCCGCCGCACCGACGGGTTTTGTCGGCTTTTCTCGCCCGCTCAGGTGGCTCCCGCAGCCGCAGGTGGACGGGAGCCGGGCTGCGCCTCCCATTGGCTGCCGGGGACCGCGGGGCGGGCCCGCTGCGCCCCCATTGGGCAGCCGGGCGGGGCGGGGCCGGCCCTCCGAGAGGGACGGAGGCCAGCTAAGGTGCCCCGCAGGGACCGGGCCGAACAGAGCCGAGCCAGTGCCGGCCCGGGCGGCACTGCGGGTACTGGCCACGGCGCTAGTTAGGGACGAGTAAAACTTGGCGGGGAAGGTTCTCCTCCGCGGCTGGGGGCTCTCTGGGGCGCCAGCGCGCTCCACTGTCAAAGGCCGCTTTCCTGAGGTAAAAAGCAACGTAAAAACCATCGCAAAACACCTTTTCTGTCCGGTTTCACACCCCAACGCCCCCCCCCCACCACGACCCTCTCCGACCCCCCCTCCCCCTCCGGCTTGCCCCCTCCCTCCCCCCCCACCCCCCACCACCCCCCCCCCCCCCCACCCCCAACCCACCCCTCGC
>WYDI02033097.1:24204-76764 GCA_009867235.2 Psittacus erithacus
GCCGATTTCCTGAGGTCAAAAGCAACGTAAAAAACACCGCAAAACCCCTTTTCTGCCCGGTCTCACACCCCACCCCCCCCCCCCCCCCCGCACGCGTTCACACGGCTAAGGCTAACGCCCTAAGCGAGATGCGCGGGAAGCACCCGGGCAGCTTTTCCGCACTAGAAAAGGGTTTCCCTTCTCCCTCTCCCATCCTGTACACCCTTATCGCTCCTGCACTAACCCTGTTTTTAGGAAAACAAAACAAGGCACATGAATTTGCACTGCATTGACTGCTATAGTACAGTAGATACTATAGCATCGTTATATGCCTCACAGGTGAACCCGGCTTTGCAGAGAAAGAAAGGTTTACAATGGAGCTACCGCTGGAAATGTATCTAAATCTTCTGGTTTAACAGCAACAACGTTACAAATACATCAGATAGATCCAAAGTGGCATGGGTGAATTTGAATCAGAAAGCTCTTAAGTTTCTCCTTGAGAAATAAGGGTGGGAGGTTGGTTGTTTAAGTAACAAGTTGAATCCAACCCATATAGCAACAATGCTATCTATCATATGTCAAGATGCTGCAGATAGCTCCTGTAATTTAGAAGTATGCACACTAATAAGAGGTCTCTTCTTCTAGGTGAAAATCTCTTCCCTATTTGTACAGGATGTACTCCAATGCCAAATTATAGAAGAGCAATTCAAGCAGCCAACTGAAGGAAATACAAAACTGAATGGAACAAACTTTCACTAAGGGTCTAATCCTGGAAGTTGCTTAATATCCTCTGACTGGATTACAACTAGCATTCTAGAAACAAAATGTTTGTTTGGATCTGCAGACATTGCCACTAGGACGGCATAAGATAAATAGCATTACTGAAGTAGGATCCTGCTTTTATGATGTGAAATGAACCGATGCAAATTGTTCTTTACGACATGCAATAAAAGGTATTCTATATTTTTAACCCTTTTTAAAAATCTAATTTGATATTACATAGAAGAAAATTTCTTATCTGCTCTCACATATGAAAAAACACTGTCATCTGATTAAGATGTCATTTTTCCAGACAAATATAACCTGCTTTGTTTCCAATACAAATTATAAAACCAGCTCAAAATCCCAAGTACTATGGAAGGACTGATAACATTCTTGGGTGTTATTCACTGTGCTTCGCACTCCCTGCTGCTGTTTGTAAAATTGTGCAGACACAATCGCTGCTTTTTGGCATACATGCATACTTTCCACTAACAATAAAATATAATACTCCCCTGTAAGTGACTCAGATGCAGCAGCTCAGTCACATGTTTACATTGCACCCAAACTGCTACAATCTTAATGATGTGCCACACTTGGTACTTTCACTTAACTAGAATTTGCCATTATTTTATTCCAAGTAAATCAAGGCTGTTGTCTCTGCAAAAGGAATGGCTTTTCCTAACAGCCTGATCCGCTGATGAAAACTTAGTTACCGACATAGCTATTGCTTCCACATTCAGGAGACAATGATATAAACACCGGATTGTGACACCACTGACTAATCTGCCGGTCACAATCTAGGCTCCGAAACACCACTGGTAGGTGTATTTCTGTGATGTCACCAACTGGGTTGCATCATTGCTGAATAAAATCAGGGAAGAAGCACAAAAGGATTATAGCAGAGCTTTGGCTTGGGCATAAAGCCATGGCAGCCTGGTGCGGCAGCGCCCTGGCAGGACTCCCCTTGCCCTGTGCTGTTCTCTCCAACTTCTTCCCTCACTCAACCCTTTCACCTCAATCTCGTTGCTCTCCTCCACCTCTCATGCCTTTCCCTTTACTTTTGCCTCTGCTTTGGTCTTGCTGTCAGCATTCTCCTTACCTTTTTCACTTGTCTGTCTCTCAAAACACACTAGGAACTGCACTGAAGCTACATGTCATTTGCGACCATGTGGCCAAGTCTGTCTCAACTTGCTTGCACCTCTTCCTAGTCTTATCTTTTGTCATCGCTATCTTGAGAAACTGGGATTTATTCTGGACAAGGATTAGCTACTGTGATGATTTACCTAACAAATAAGGCTTTAAAATCTCATCCCTGTTATCATCTGCACTCACTGGGCATTCACGCCTGTGCAATAAACAAGTTGCATCAAGTTTGTAGCAGTACTTCTGATTTCACAAAATGCAGCAGGGAGTCAAAACAAGACTACCTAATCTGAACCCCTAAGATGTGAGGGCCCTGCTGCAGAGCTTGCTGTAAGGAGCAGTGAATCTTCTGTACTCTCCACTACACAGCACACTAGGCAAGCTTTGCTTTTCTTCAACAGGCCTGTGGTTACTAACGACAGAGCTGGAAGAGCAAGCATGAAGCTGATCATTGACCCTTAGACAATAAACTGAAGGCATCAAAGGGGTGGAAAACCAGAGAAAAACCCATGAAGATGTTCATGAACTCACTAGAGGAAGTGAGGTGAAAGCAGGTACAGTGGGAAGAGAGACAAGTGACAATAGGAAAGGAAAGGAGAAGAAGGAAAAAGCTGGGGGGGGGAGGGGGGAAAGGGTAAAGAAATAAATGAAAGCACAACGTGTGAAATAGGGAACGGAAAATTTAAAGAAACAGTTTGCTTTTCACTTCAGTCATATGTAATCTTGCAGGCATTCTTTAAAATTCCCTTATGATTCTGTATTGAGCCCTAAAGATAATGTAGACACTGTCGAGAGCATACAGACTATTCAGGGACAGGAGATGCAGCTCCATCAGCCTGAGAACTCTCTGAAATCACTACAATGTAAATTTATCAATTTTGCAGCAGCCTATATATTAAAGCAAAGTTATCCTGAAGCCTAGAATTTTATCAACAAGATCTTCAGCAGGTTACCCAGTCTCACTGAACATTTATTGTCTCTATTTAACATTGTGTTTCCCGTGGTTTGACTTGCATGCATGCAGGTCCTGCCGCGCTGGCTGGCAGTGGTGTAGCAAGAGGACAGTGTGTGCAGCTTTTTCACTGCATTCTGTTCTCTGCCTAATCCACTTTGGTCCGCAGCATGGAAATCACCCCATTGCCCAGTAAGGAGTTAGCAGTGCCACAGAGCTCAGTTAAAGTACACAAAAACTTTCTGCCACAATTTCTATCGACACAGCATGACTTACTGTGCAGATGAGATCCAGGTGGATGGCTTCACATCCTAGCATCAGAGCAAACTGAAAGTGGTAGTCACAAGGCCACAGTCAAGGTCCTGCTCAGCAGCAGAGGAACCAGCCTGCCTGCAGAACTGAAGCCTGCCGAGCTGGTGAGAAGCTGATGGCTCACCAGGAACTCACTAGCTCTACAGTCCAGTGTCTTCACCTTGAGAGCTGGGGCACTTGGATATCATTTTAGGATCCTCTTTTCTTCCCTGGGCCTGTCAAGTGGCAGCATCTTCACCCTTGCACTCTACACCACACCACTAGCGCAGCCCTGTCAGAGGTATGCAGTGCTCCATCAGCCATCTACTGCAGGTGTCCTCCATGGAAAGGTGGCACAGAAGCATCCCAGGATCCAGAGCAAGATATCAGATCACAACACAAACACTAACCACACATGGTGGCATTCTCAGGAGGTGATGGTGGGGTCTGCAACCAATGAGCGAAGCCACTGCTAGGACAACAGGGTGGTCTATGAGCACAGAATACTTTACAATACAGAGTAGCCATGTGAGATTATCAAAAGGAATGTCCTTCTATTTTCTTTTAGAACTCCCTGATGTACTGCCAGAGGCACAGGGTAGGTGCTGAGGATTGGCAAGGAATGTTCTGGCTCTGGAAATGCTGCCATTAGCAGTTGTACAAGGGCAGCTATAACCTCACATGAGGACACAAGCATTCATCATCTCCTGTTTTGCCAATCCTTACTCACCCTCTTGTTCACTGTTTCTAGCACAAGCAGCACTGAGGAAAGCTCTTTTATGCACCTGTTTCGACATCTTGGCATCCCCTTTATGCTCCCTCTCCCTCATCTAATTGACCCAGGAACAAAGGAGCTTCACAGGTGAGGAGCAACAAGACCAGTAAGTGCAGAGGGAATACCAGAAAGCAAGCATTCTGCATTGAGTGCAAGGACAAATGCAATGATGTGGGGAAAGGACGTGGGGAAAGGACATGGGGAAAGGACAAATGAACCAGGGAGCAGATATCTTCCTCAAGGACTTAACATTTTCAGACCTCACCTCTCCCAAAAGCACTGTGGGTTGTTGTTCTTTTGCTCCCAGCCCTGCAAAAGCATCCTCTTGAAAAATTACCATAAATACCTCAAAATAATTTTTCAGGACCATCAGCAAAAGTCTTTTTTGTCCATAAAGGGAGAAAAGTAATTTTGAGGAAGGGTTTTTGAACTTTCCAAGAAGTCATTAGAAAGTGAGTTACTCATTGCATTGCCTGTAACATTGCACGGAGCTTTCTCAGATCTTTCAAACACGATTGTTTCAGGGGTCATGCTAAAAATGGGTTAGGGAATATGCGATTGCAGTGAAGCCCATGCAACACAGTATGCCCAATAAATTAAACTAGCATTGCTTGCAGGCATTGGGCTTTGCTGATTCTCATTCTCTGGTTAAATCAGGTTCAGGGCCTTCATTCTGTGTAGGAAGTTAAGGAGAAAGTTTAAAACCCCTCCTTCATGTCTGGAAAATCGTAAAAGCTTTAAAAAGAAAAATATATGTTACTGAGACTAAATTGCTATAGAGAATGCAGACACACTGAGGTAGTGAAGAACTAGTAAGGTAAAATACCTGTTCTGCTGAAGGCTGTACCTTTCAAAAGAAAAGGAGATATCTGTCATTTTCATATCTATATATATTCATAAATATATATTCATGGCCAGGTGAATGGGGCTTTGAGCAACCTAGTTTAGTGGAAGGTCCCTTGCCCATGGCAGGGGGTTGGAACTAGACGAGCTTTAAGGTCCCTTCCAACCCAAACTATTTCTGTGATTCTATATCTCCACTGAAACAACAAGAAAGGTTGCATTATTTGGGAGAATTCATAAAGCAAGGCTACTTTTGCACTCTTAAAGACAGAAAAAAGCAGTGTGTTAAAATGTAACACACAAACTAGAAAAAAGCCTAAATTCCCTCCAGAAGGCACATCTAGGTCTCAGAATAACTGATTTGCTATTGTCCAAGTTAATAATTATTAACTATTCTAAGTCTTCTCAACATACATTGCTTCAAAAGTTTAATCTAAAATAACCCACTTGCCTTTATCTATATACTTAAGAACTCATTCAACTTTTAGAGTAGGAAACAAAACAAACTGAGTCTCTTTACTTAAAATTTCCATGGGAAGAAGTACGAAAAAGCAGCTATCAGAAAGCTGAGCTTTATCTGGACATTTTCAGCAAACAGTTACAGAAAGGAGCTGTAACTTACAAGTAGATAGAGGAGGTGGTTAGAAGGGCTGGGCTGTGGCAGACACCCTATCCTTCAGCTATCCACCCGTAGCCGTCTGTTCAACCAGTACAGCTCCACCTCAGGGTTATATTAACTGGACTCAAAGTAGTTGTCCCAAGAATGCTCAACTACACTTCACTGAAGATAAGGCACTCTTGTTGCTCGTCAGCTTCTTCAACATCATTACTCCAACATAAGTGTTGATTGATTAAACTGGATAGAACTGAAATTAAGTATTTTAGGGGCACACCCTTTACTTTTAAATCTGACTCTTAACCTATGTGTCCAGAAGGCACACAGCTTTTGATGATTAACTGCAAGCTTTATTCCAGTTTATTAAAGTACAGCCTTAATTTATTCTAACATCTAAGGCAGCTTTTTAACTTTTGTAACAATGTAACAATGAGCACAGTATTTATAATTTATGAAGCTCAGATTTTACTACTACAGTAGTTTTAAAAGAAAGGCATACCTATAATTAAGTGCATAAGTCTTTCAAATAAAGACTTTTGAATTAAATGAATCCTTTAAGTATAACAAGGTGTCTTTTAGTTAATTCAAAGCTTTAACAGATATTACAGTAAAAAGAATGAGACACTTTCAGTCACTTGAGCAAGCACTGTGACAAGGTATATTACCCTTCTGTGTATTTTTAAGTCAAACACCCATCTAGAACAAGAACAGTGAATAATTTTGCCAAATATTTACAAAGTTTAGCAATGCACTCAGGTGAGGTCAAACATAATAGATAATGGCTAGTTTTAAAACACAAACACCAGACACAACATGAGCTTCAAACGGGTATATTCTGAGTCCATTAATGTAAACATCAGCTCAAGACACATCTCATCAGAAGTCGGAGGTATGTATGCACAATGTGGCAATAGATTTTACTAAACTGTACCCATTTATGAAATCCTTAACACATCCAACAAGCAGAAACCCAGTTTGCTCTTTTTTGACCATCAAGTACAGTTTAGCTCTGTATGGTTAAAACTATAACTTCTCATCTGCCCGTTACAATCGCTTTTTAGGACTGTTGCTCTAAATCCCTGTTCTACAATAACTATGTAAGATATCCAAAAAAGTAAACACTTTCACCTAAACTGTCTTTTCTGCCACCTTAAATCAGGACACCACACTTACTTACCTCCTGCCACCACTGGGCAGGCAAAGCCTCCTGGTTTGCCAGCATTTTGAAGTAACTATGACAACTTATCTTTAATAGTCTTGTCTGCTCTGCCTATGCTTGGCATACTACTTTTATTACTTTGCTACACAGAGGCAGAGCAGCACATCTTTCCTATCACTCACCTGTTCCAAATTTTTAGACAATGGCTTCATGGATTGAACTGCATTAGATTTTAAACACTTCCATTATACTCAGAGTCTACTCACTGAACTGTTTACCTTCCCATACTGCATCTCACTGAAGCCCTTGCTCAGGAAGGAAGACATTATTCTTTGTAAAGTCTGCAGGCACCATTTTTCTTGTCTATAATAATACTTAGCTATCGATTTTGGTTTTGATCAAATGGATCTGGCAACTTCTGTACTCTGCCTGTACTGATGGCTGGAGTTGCTGATTTTATTTCATTCAACTGAAAGCAGCATTATTCATCTGGGTACCTAATCAACATCTCTGTTCAACATATACATATGTTATAGTATCTTTAATCTAGGGGCAGCACCCAACTTCATTTACACATTGTCTGGGACAGTTTAAAACCACAGTGCATAAATAATACTGAGCATGAGAAACTGGTAGAATGTCTGAGGTGCAAGCTGCTGAAGATGCTAAATTACAAAGCGGTCAGAAGAAATTTAAATGACAATAGCTTTGCAAAAGAAGAATGACAGGAGGATCTGGCAGACACCGCTGCACAAGAAACAGAGAGGTATAAAGTGTATAAAAGATATGAAAGCAGCTGCAAAATTTGTGAAGCCTGGAGTGAAACATGAACCTGAATGAGAGGCTCAGGCATACCAAGAGACTGCGAGACACGCAGGATGCAAGGAAATGTAGAAAGCAGTGCCAGAGTTGACCCAGAACAGCATGTTTAGAAACAATGACTAAAAAACTCACTGCAGTGAAAACATCAACCAACTGCTCCTTTTATTTGTTAACAGACTATTTCAAAACAAAGCAAACATTACTTTCTAGAAATATATTTGCTGTCATATAACAGTAGGTAAAAAAATAGATATCTTAATTGCAAAGTCTCACAATGTAATTAGATGCCAATGTGCTGTTCAGTACACTCGAAGCATGTATAACTATGCCAAAAAACATGGTAATTTCATAGCTTTCTGTTGGCTCTGATGCAAAGTGAGGAAATAAATAGCAATAAACAGTTTCCTTGGTAACTTTCCCAGCTGGAAACCAGTGACTTCAGTTTCAGATAAAATGACACTACAACTAAAGCACAGTGTAGGTCTCAGTAGTACAATCTTAACAAAAAATCTGCAGGCAGGCAAAAGGATCAGTTCCACCTTAGGTGTAATATCATGGTTTGGGATCGAACCAACTAATTTACATGATTTTAATAATGTTATTTTTAGGCCTTTTTACTTCCTTAGGCCTGTGCTGTATTTTGGCTTTTTATAGAGTTTTTTATTGAAAAGTTTGTGTTCTATCACACAGACCTCATCATGGATATAAGAGGGCTGTATCCTCAGAAGAAAGGAGAATAACCTTAGTACAAAATGGTAACTCTGGGGGAAGTCCTCTTCTCTGGAGTAATGAGCCAGATGACCACATGATCTGAAAAAAAAAAGGGGAAAAAAAATAAAGCTCCTTAAATTACAAGTATATTTAGTCAGCATTTAGCTAGCATTTATATATTCCATTTTAATTAGAGGAAAACTCTACATTTGACCAACAGCATAAATCACAGTTCTGGTTTTCAACATCAATTCTGTGGTGGGACCCACTCCTGTAAAACTCTGAAGGACAGGACCAGATCAAGACATGTCCAGAGATGGTGCAGACATAGTAAGACGGAAAAGGCTGTATAGCTTCTTGCACTGTGAATCGCTATCATAACCAACACATTCTTTGTCTTTCAGGACTAAATTGAACACTGTTCATCCTACTAGCTTTTAGCAAATGTCGCAAAGTGTGAAAAATGGTTACATTACCCTATTTTTAAAATGTGTAAAACTATCCAATTCAGACACCCCAGGCTCTGTTCTATAGTCCTTGCCCACACACTTTGTAGGGTCCCCTCTCCTCTTGCAGACACTATGTCATGAGTTTATAACCCACTATTTCTTGTCCATTTCCTTTGTGTCCTAAATGTAAATTACCTGTCTAGAACAAGAAAGAGAAACTACATTCTAGTCAATGGAGTAACATAGGAAACACTGGGGCAAAAATTGACCAGGGCAACAGAAAGTAGCAAGTGCTATAGCAGCCTTCTGCTTAATTATTTTGTAGCTTTCATGGTGAAAATGTTAATGAAAATGATGAGGTGATTTTATTGATGAAGTATATAATAGTAATAGCAGACTGAACTTGCTGGTAAGAAGTGTCAGACTGAATAGATGATGACACAGAAGATAGACTGCAGGGAGAGTTCTGTGTTAAGTTCAGCAACTTAGGTTGGAAAAATATTCTGTTCTGGGTTAGCCTCAAATATGTTTTTAGTAAGAGTGGTAACTTTAAAACAGTATAAAATTCAGTTGTTTCCATTTTTTAAACAGTCTTTTACATTGATATGGGGATTCAGTTGTTATTCTATTCAGTTGTAAGTTCTATGCATCTTCTGGCTTACTAGGTACTGTATTGCCCTGGGATGTGGAGAAGCAGGGTTTAAAATTTCCCCTCTGTCTGATTCAGAGCAGCGGTCTTAAATATTCACCAGAACAAGGACTGGAATCTGTCTGTCCCAATTTACAAGCAAGTGTGCTAATTACCAGACTATACAGTCATTTGCTCACTCCCTCTGGCCCAACACGCATTTACATTTTACCTCAAACTGGAGGAACAGACGGACCCATCTCACAGTGCCATGCAAGGTGCACTTTGGGGAACAGAGTCTTTGTTTGAAGCCTCCTGAAGTCTGGCAGATTGGAAACGTGAAACTAGGTCTCTCACGCTGTACATCCCATCCTCTGCCCTACCTTACAATCCCTGAAAGCTGCCAGTGACTTCTTACAGAAACTAAATTAAATGAGACATTTCAGCAACATCAGAACAAACCAGCTGTCCCCACAACTCAGTGCATTGTTTAAATTTAAACTTCATTGAGAAATGTTGGGTTGAACCAAATCTGCTTTTTTTGGCTAATATGAATTAAGACAATTTGCTGTGCCCTGAGATTCAGAAATTACAGCTCTTATGGCAATTTAGGTGTCAAATCTCAGTTTTCATTGGGGGGCAGATTAGTGATACTGTGTATTCTGAGGCAAATGCATAATTACATTGATATTGTAAAGCACTTATTAACTAGAATTATACTTTTCACAAGAGTACCTAAACATTTCTGCCCCATTTTGTGCTATTTTTGTGCTATTTACACTAAGAACATCTCTGAAGAGCTAAAAAAAAAAACCAAACCAACAAACCACCAGGTGATTTTAAATTTAGATGTAATAAGGGAAATCCATTTTTCTCAACATTTTCACACATTGTAACACCTAGTCATATGTAGGCTCACTGAATTATTTAGGTTGGAAGAGACCTTTAAGATTGAGTCCAACTATAAAGCCTCTTATCACCTAAAGGCTTCTATACCAAATCAATTTAGAACCCAGTTTAAAGCTGAAAGTTTTAAAATACAAGCAAATGTAAAAGCATTTCACCAACCATTTGACTGATCCCAGGTTTGCCCACCCTGAAATCATGCTTTAGCCCTAGGATTAAAGCATTTCAGTAGTCCCAGTTAGACCATGCTGATTATTAGAGAAAGAGAATTTGTAAGTTTGTTTTTAGTTCTATTATACATACACACACTTGCATAGGATAAACCCCCATATTTAAGGGAGTAGATGTTGTTTTCCAAAGTTAAGTAAGTGTCAGATGTATAATTAACTACTTGCATTGCAAATGATATAATGGGAAATTTAACTGGTAAGAATTTTAATTCAAATCTTGTTTCATAAGGCTATGACAGTTTGTCATTAACATTTTAATATATTACATATGAAAATGTAGGCTTAAAACCAGACTTTGCATGAAAGATTATTCACACAAACATACACTGAAATGTCCACTCATTCAGTGTGCGCATTAAGATTTACGCAAATTTGTGGTAAAAGGATTATTACCTCTCCTCCCTTCAAAAAAAAAAGTTCTTATTCATACAAAAGAATGAATCCATACAGCCAAAGCTCTTGTAATATAACACTGTGCTTACACTATTTCAACCCATTTCTGTCACTGTGGGTATGTGAAAGGCAATATGAAAAGGAAAATAAAGATAAGCAAATAAATCCACTGACAGACAGAAAAGACTGTATAAATGTAAACCTAGTTATTTTCAAGGGGAACATTTAATGTTTTAAAAATCAGAAAAGCACTGCTAAGACTCTATAGGGGCTATTGCTCTCCTGAGCATGCCATTTAGAAGTATAAACAGATAAAGATTTAAGATGTTATTCAATGCACTAAGGAAATCTCATTTCACATTAACGTAACTTGACCTCCTTTCCAGAAAACACCCTCCAACTGCATACATGAGAAATTCAGGAGAACCCAAGCCAAGTTCATCTCTCACCGATACTCACAGGTACATTCCTCATCTGGATTAGAGTTTCATGATGCAACAAATGGCAAACTGAAATCTGGTGCATGATCCAGAAGCCATATCTACATTACCCAGAGAGTTCAGATAGTTCCTACTCCCTGGAGAAAATTCTGCTGAACTCCTAACACTCACTCAACAGGGCTTTTCCCCTCTGTCTCTGGCCATGGTCATAGAATCACAGAATGGTTTGGGTTGGAAGGGGCCTTAAAGATCATCCAGTTCCAACCCCTCTGCCATGGCAGTGACACCTACCACTAGATGAGCCTGCTCAAAGCCCCATCCAACCAGGCCTTGAACACTGCCAGCGATCGCTCTTTGCCAGCACTCAGCAAGTAGAAAACTCACCAATTTTTGCAGAATTTATCACAAGATGAGAAGGTATTAAAGGAAGAGAAGTTCAACACAAACCAGACAGATACTTAAATATCCATACAAGACTGGATTAGTGGGGATATCATTCTCCTTTAAAGACAATAATTTTAGTAACAAACAGAATGACTGTTTTACATAACCTAATAGGAAGAAAAAAGATCCCTTTCACTCGAGAAGGCAGGATTTGGGAACAGTTCTCTACTGAAGACAAACACTAAACTTCCTTAATAGCAAAAACCAGTTTATTTTCCCATGTTTCTTCTTTCACTTTTCCAGTGAAAGAAATTCATCTTTTACTTTCGTGCTTCCAAAAAATACAACTGTTGATTGCTGCTATGCTTAGATGGCAAAGTCCTTTTCACTCGCAATCACTTTTTACAAATATATTCTGAAAGCATTAATTGCTTATTTGAACTTTCATTTTTATCGAGGCCACCACAACAGTAGCATAGTGATTTAGAAAATTAATTTCCTATGCCTTTTTGGGGACCAAGGAGGAGAGGAATGGAGCCATTTTCCCATTCTCTGGAGGGCTGTGGCACAAGTTTTGTCTAAAATACTATGAAGAAAGAAGCAATGTGAGTATTTGTATCTAGCTGCCACTCTTGCCATGTGACTCTTGTTGCTGGTTTTGTCTCATCTCTCTTATCAAAAGCTCACTTTGATCACTTTTCATATTACAATTTGTCTACTCCCAATCCAAGACTAACCATTCCACACACAACCATTTTACAAGTGATTTTAACTAGATGTGAATACATACATAGCTGTGTACACACGGCGTATTTATCATTTGTAAAAACTACACACATGCCACTTTATTTTCAGGAGAACTTTCCAAGGTGTATTTAACAAAAATCTGAATACTTACTTCTCAGTGCATAGTTTAACTGTACACAGCCAATAGTCAGGGTTCATCGGTTTAAGTAAACCACATTTTTCTTGCAAAATTCCCTTCAGGCTATGCCAGTGAAAACAACTCCCATCTGTGTTTTCTTCTGACCAACTTAGCTGAAAGCTTGAAGGATTTGGCTTTTCAGGAGGTCGCACAGAACCAGACAGCTTGCCAAACTGATTTTGTAAGTTCACAACCATTTCTGTACAAATAGAAACAAAAAAAACACAAGAACACCAAGGCAAAAGTATTAAGTATTAGAATACTGTTTAGAGGTGATTAATACATGAAGAAAATAGGGTATTTGTGCTTTTTTCTTTTTATTTCTTTTTTCTTTAAACCTTGACAAACCTGTATGTTCCCTCCCCATTCCAGTTAATTCAACTCTGTCACATGTTTTAGCTAAAGTTTTTGAAAGATGATTCAAAATGCCAAAAAAACCCCAAGCAAACAAAAAACCAACACACCCCACTCCACCTTTCCCCGCTGCTTGTGAAAGAGGGACAAACTTTCCTAAGTCACTGAGGCTAAGAAGGGAAAGAAGTTATGACAATAAATCAGCACACATAGTATGTCTGCCTATGCCTTGTTTGCCTAGGATAAAAAGCAGGTTAAAAACCACTGTTATTGGAATTTCAACTTCTTTTTATGACTTGTATCTGAATAAACTCATTGATAAACTGGAAAAATAACATGGCAGAAAAGACATCCTAAAGTAATACACGAGTGGTAAGCTTACCTTTCAAGAGGATACTAAAATCTACCATCAAAAACAAAGGCTCAGGAATGTTTCTGAAATCCTGTATCTGGCACATAAGTGTTCTTTCTAGAGTGCTCTTTGTTTCTATTATCTGAAATTTGTTTTAAGATGAATCTTGCCCATTTACAATGGCATTAGGTGGTAGTACTGCTCACAACAGCCAGTGGTAAAACTCCATAATCTAAGTGGTCCTCTTTTAGCTTGAGGAGAAGCAGAGCCAGAAGAGGAATCTAGAGTGCCACAGAAATGATGAACAATGAATCATTCACTTTTTCTTATAAATGCAGGAATTAAAGGGCATCTGGGCAAATGATCAGCTTGAAATAAACAAACCTAAACATGTTTTCCCATGGAAAATGACTTGAAGTTGACACTCACTGAATTTTGAGGAGCAAGAACATTCAAAAAAACCCCAACTGCATTCTTGAAAGAAAAAATCCAACATGAGTTATTCAAACCAAACAGGATGACACAACTTATTTAGAAGTCCCTTAACAAGTCACTTCCAGAAAATGGAAGCATATAGAGGGATAAAGGGAAAAAATACCATTTGCCACACTTAACGTATCTCTCCCTAGATAGCTGCTGCATACTAGCTACTGTTAAATACAGAATGAAGAATTTCGGAACTGATTTGGTTGAGTAAAATTCTGGTCTTCCATATTTCCACAGGTAAGCGGGGTTTTGTCATTTTTTTCTGCTTGCTTTTATGTCAGTGTAAACTCTAGTAATTTCTTATAAGTACTTCTAGAGCTACTAAAATAAAGTAGATGTACTTGCATCCTTCCCACGTATCGCTAGCTATTCAAGTAAAGTCATGCTCAGACAAGTCTTCCTCACTTCCTATAGAAGACTACAAGAAGAAGAGGGAGAAAAGAGGGACATGAAGATCTACCAAAGGACATCCTGGGATATTCATACTAAAGGATATGAGAAAGTAAAGAAGAAAAGGGACAGGAAAGTTACAGAATAGCAATAACAATTCACAAAGCTCACAGCTATAAGAGGGCAGCTGACAAACCAGTGAAAATGGGGACAGACTACTAATTTTGAGATGTGGTTCAGTAGGTCATTAGGAAGACTGACAAAGGCAGTTTCAGTTAAGCATGAGGAAAAAGTCTGTTTGAAGAATTCCAGCCACAGGTTGTAAAACAGAAGTACAGTAATTGTACCCAGAGATGAAAGAGAGAAGAGAAAGTATTTTAAGATGTAAATGTTATCAGTCAGGGCTACAGGTCTTCTATGGTGGGAAAAGTTAGAGCAGATTTCTGCATTGCTGGGAAGAAGCAAAATTTACTCACGTCTTCTCTTCAGAACTTTAGATTTCATCTTGGCTGAATAAAACAGTGGCTTTTCACATCTCCACAAATACCTACCAGTAAGAGAGACATAAGAACTGTTAAGAAAGCAAGTGGAGCAAATAAGTAAAAGAATAGCAATTTCTTACAAGTACTGCTAGAACTATTAATTCAAATCAAAATGATCTAATGGTTAGTGCTATTAAAAGCTGCTGCCCCCCACCACATCTAGAAAGTCTTTTCTTCAGGGCAGACAAACTGAGGTATGTTGATTGTTCAGCTGTATAAGCTACTTGTCACAGAAACTGAGCATTTAATTAATATGCTGGATAAACACTATGAGTGTAAAATAGAAATTTAAGATAGGGATTTAATCATGCTATTCACCCAAGCTTGGCGGATGGGAATGTGGAGCAAATTCCTAACCTTTTTAACTTCTGTTGGGGTCAGGATTTAATGTAGAACTCTACCTTAAAAAAGAAAATGTACTTAAAAACCTCTTACTTGGCTCTTTCTTCATCTAATTTCTTTTGCTTCTCATCCAGGGAACATTTCATCACCTTGTACCACTTTTTGAACTCAAAATACGGGCCACCTGAATAAAACATACACATTTGATGTTGGGAAGAAGTGAAAGAAATGTGTAGTTCGCAGATGGTGGTCTCCATGCAGTTAGACAGTGGGTTTTCCACCTGTTAACAAACCTATCCTGAATTCAATGTGCTTAAAGACAACATTCTTGATCTAACAATTCTGTAAGAAACAGAAATGCAGTGAAAGAACAATTTGTCATAAGAAGTGCAAAGAAGCCCCTTAGCTTAGAATAGATATCATAGATTTAGCATAATTCAAGCCTTTTCCCTCCTTTCTGAAAATTAAGTCTAGAAACTCATTTCTACCAAATGAACATTTCTACTAAATGAACTAAAACTCCAGAGTGTGAAGGTGCCTTCACCTGTTTGAAGGCTGACTTCAAGGGATTAATGAAACTATACATCAAGCTTAGGTTTAAAGAAATAACATCTAAACAAGCTCAGATGTCAAACTTCCAACATCATCTCTCCACTGTCTTCTACTCTCCATGACACTGTACACAGCTGGAAAGATAAACTGGACAACTGTATTCACTTTGTGTCAGCCTCCCATGTTTTTGAGTACAGGAAAGTCATCCATTGACAGGTGAACAAACATTCACCAGCACATGCAAAACCATTAAGGCATATGTTATTCTAGCAGCACATTTATCATTGATGCTCCAAAGAGACACAGGGCTGAAGTAGACCAACTGGGTACAGGAAAAGAATTCCAAACAGAACTATGGTGTAGATTTATATATTTAAAATATAATCAACTCTTATTACCTGTGGGTGGATTATCTGCATTGTGAATTAACCGGGTTTTGCATTTCCCCATCACCCCAGCTGCACTGCATGTGATGCTTGCATCATGCTTAGCTTGGCCAGTGAGCTGTTTAAACTGTTTTAAAGGTGAATATACTGTTCTTATAATCAAGCTTATAGATGTTTTGTATTATCTGCATTTTTGCTATTCAGGTTATCCTGCCAAAGGATGTATAAGATGCTAGAAGTACAGATGGACTCAAAAAACAACAGACAAATGAAGGGAGGAAAGACCCTTCAGTAGTTGTTAAAATTCAAAGGTGTGGATACAGCTTCTTTTATGAACTCCTTAAACCCAGAGGTTACAGTAAGTACTCTTAAAGTACTGCGAGTGCAGTTTAGGGGTGGTGGAAATTTTTATTAAACTTCATATAAATTATTAAGCATCTGTCTCAAACAAAACTATTATCAGAGATATGATGCAACACTGTAACAACTGTTTGTCTGGCCAGTACTGCTAGTCTGATGTTCGTAGAGCTGAGCTGAGTGGAAATTGCACAGCTCTGTGATACACACATGCTTATATAGATCTCGGTCACGTTTTATTTGAACATAAATTGTACTGTGTATGCGTGGAGTTCGTAGAACATACACAAACACACTAGGGAACTACAACTATCTACTGCACAGCTTCCAGCCTGCCTTGAAATACTGTAGGAGCTGAAATACTATTTTTTAATAAAAAAACCCAAACAAACCAACAAACAAAACAAAAGACTAGAGAAAGGACAGTTAAACTGAGAGTGGAGCCAACATAATTTGGATCTTTAAAACTCAGTATTAACCATTATTCATTTCGGCACGCTAACTTTAGGCAAATGCCAGAGGCAGTTTTGAGCTCTGGCACTAACTGCGGCTCTAACAGAAATTCTCACCTCAGCTCCTCTGCGCAGCTGCCCACTATCACCCCAACATTTTAAGGATAGGGACAACATAACACAGCATATGGATCATTCTGTACCGGCAGACTTTAAAGTAAAAAAGTGGGCAAAGAATGAGCTGTTAATTCCCAAGGGCAATGAGACTTGTTATTAAAGGAGAAACCCCATTAAGACATTAATGGCTCTGAGCCTCAGCTTGTAAGCAGTTGCACAACTTTTACTCATGTCACTATTGCATACTTCAAGTTTTCAAGGGAAATGAAAGCGGGGGGAGGGAACAAAACCAAAATAAGTTTGTGTATCTCCTAGAAAATGAGAATTACTGGTTTTAGTTAACAGTGATGCCTATCCCCAGATAGGGCAGTAACTGCGCTCACACATGGCTAATGCCACTTTTATTACTGACTTAAATTTTTAAAAGTGACAGAAGGGTCAAAATGGACCCAAACCTAGATAGAAGGCTTAAAAGATAAACCACTGTAACACATCTTTGACCTTATCTTCAACTGTGATCTGGATCTGGCCACGGAACATCTTCCCGAGGATTTCTAATCTTTGATTTGGTCTTTCTGCCCTCCAAGAACTATGTTCACACCATTATCTTTTCTATCTTAATTGCTGCTAGCTTTTCCACACTCTCCCAGGATTATTTGGACTCAGAAAATAGATTACATCTGAAATATGTTACACACTAAGACATTTTATTTAACAAGACTAAACAAGTTTGGATTTTATCATAAACATGGTTTGATGCCCCTAATAAGTATCTGCTATTAACGATCAAAGTGTGCTCCCTCTTTACTGCATATCCATTCATCTTCACCCAGCATGCATAAAATTCTAAAACAAGAGGCAAACATGCACAAGGAGAAGCAGAAAGGTACCGGGCAAAGTGTGTACCGAATGCCCCTATCAGTACAACAAGAATGATGCAGGTGAGCTGGGATGATTTTACATGAATAGGATCTACTGTTTTCTTTGAATAAAGATTTGCCCTAAAAGAATAAATGACAAAAACCCATTTTAATGATCAATAAGATAAGTCTTTCTAAGTCTGATTACGAATTTATTTCATTTACAAAATCATAAGACTGATTCTACTAGAATATTTATGTACCTTCTTTGCTATTTTTATTTCTTTCTCCAGCAAAGTCTGAAAGTAACCTGGAAAAAAAAAAAAATCAGATCCAAATACTGCACTTTTCACATGAAGTTCAAATAGAACTGACAAAAATCACATCCAATTTTATTCCAAGTTTCAGATTCAAACTGATGATTTTTTAAAATAAGGAATATTTCATGTCTAAAATGCCCTCAGGTGTATGTTTTATGCTACTGAACTTAATGGAAATTCAAATATTATAAACTTAATATTACTAAACAAATTAATATTACTAAGTAATATTACTAAAGAATGATTCAAGACAATCATTTGCACTATTTGAAATATGGGCTTTGCTATGGATTTGCCTGCACACTTACCATTCGTACTTATCATCTAATAAAAACAGTAATTTGAGCACAACTATGATAACTGCTGCAGCAAGAACATCGTATTTCACTTTTCTTGTTGACTTATTTCCAGGCACAAGAGTCAGGAAATCCACATCTCCAATACCAATCTTTTTCACCACTCGACAAGTCCAATTATGCAATTCATCTGATTCAAGTAAATAAAATCATAAAATTAGTAAGTTGAGACAAGCTAGAAATACTTTTACAGTCCAAATATTTTGGTCGTGAGGAAAGAATGTCTTTTTTAATGGTCTTTCAGGACCATTAGACAACATTTTTTTAGGCTGAGAAGTATATCTATTCTATGGTTCTATTTAGGGTATTTTTAAAAATACTGGGCAACCTTCGCTGCGTTTACATGGAAATAGTTGTAATTTATTATAGAGTCACATGGAGGGGGGAAAAATATCAAACTTTTAATAGTGTTTTGATGTTACTCAAATGATGTTGTTAGACCATCATGAACAGTCTTGGGGGGAAGCACATCTGAAGTCTGCATAGATATAGTTTCAAAAAAACACAAAAGACAAAAAACTTTTTCCTGCATGTTGACTAAACACTCAGGTAAAGACAGACTCGGTACTGCAAACAGGGGCTAGTTGGAAGGAAGCTAGTTGAGTATGAACAGCAGCCTCATCATCGCAGGGTAGTACTTGCTGTTATCCCAACAAAACCTGGCTGAGTTACAAACAGTCCCAAACCTAGGTTAAAGCTGGCTTTACACTGTAGAGCCTCATCACATCCACTAGTGTGGGTTATGTTAAGAAGATACAAATACAGCTCCAAAAGCAGCAGTAAGGTGTCTATACAGTCTCTTATTACTCTATGCTCATTTTTCACAGATACAAATCCCCCAAATTTCTCACCTTTCCTGTTCAGCAAGAAATACAGGAGTTGATTACATCACCATCAGATTCCACAAAGGTTAGCAATGTATGACTAAGTACAACCTTAATCCAGCTATACTTTATACTCTCTTGCTGCTTGCAGAGAGTTCAGTAGGCACTCATTTTTAATCCTTTTGTACATAACAGTAAAAGTTAAACAAAATCTGGAAACCAATTTTTCTTATAAACACTGTCAGTATGTTTTCTTTCATTTCAGGCACTTAAAATGTCCTTTTCATTAGTATTTATTGCCTCCAGAAACACTGCCAATTTATGGCTTGCTTTATTTTTTTAGGAATTGCTAGACACCAACAATAGTCCTTTCTCAGTTTGTAAAAAAAATGCTTCTATAAGATAAAAAGCTTTGGTGCAAGGAAAAAGTAAAGGACAATATATTCTTCTACAGTAATTTTCCAACAGTGCTAAGCTTTGGATTTTTCTGTAATAAATCCAAAAATGCAAAATTCCTAGCTGCTTCTTTGATTCAACTGATACTTCAAAATCTGGAAAATAATGTGATCTTCTACATGATCAGACCACTGGTGTAATACTTTAAAATCAGAATTTCTACTATGGAATTTTAGTCCTAAATCTGTTGGTTATCTTCTCTTCATTCAACTGCAAGTAAACAGAAAAGCCAAGTAGCTTTACTCAACATAACTAACTGCAAAATAAGACAATACCTCCCCCTTGACTATTAATTTTTGGAATTCTTTGAGGGAAAAAAAGAGTAATGTCAATTTACAAGCTATTTCTCTGCATAACTCATCTTCAGTGACAGTGGTATTTGAAGTATGGCAGCTCAACAGACAGTTCACATACTGGGACTGACTGGTTTTTCTTTGGCAATTCAACATTCAGGACAATTTCAGGATAAACAAAATCATTCAATATTTATTCAGTATATGATTTCAAAACTAAATTGGAAATCAAGTGAGAGCACAGTTGATCTGTCACATAGCATCGCTTGTTAATGTTTAAATGAATGCTAATATGCAATATTACAGAACATACAGTCAATATTATATATCAGACAATTCCAGTACTAAGCAATCAGGTCCCAACTTCATGAATCATTTAGCTACAGTTAATAAATCAAGTGAATTCAACTAGTGCCTCTTAGTTCAAATGGATACTAAAAGATTGGAAATGAAGTATCCACTCCAGAGCCTTGGAGAGCTAGGACCAGTGTACCCCTGCATATCTGGGTCTATAATACATACTCTAAATGTTTGATGAAGATGTTTTCTATAGAAATTATCTTTCAGTTCAAGCTTAAATGGGTATAAATTAGAAGGAAAAGAGCAGGCACTTTTAAAGTAGTAATTCAAGCCTTTTTGCTAGAGTTTAATAAACCAAAGAAAAATTTTATCAGTTCAGGTTTGGGAAAATATTTACCAGGTAAATTAGCTTCCATCAAGTACTTCATGCACAACATGTCTGGATGAAGAAAGCAGCTGTCTGTTATATCTGGAAAACGAGGCAGTTCTAAAAACACTGCAAGCTCAAGCATTTTGTTGTATACTTCTTCATATGCAGGCCATGACTGAAAGAAAGGGTTAGAGGGTGTTACATATTTGCTCTATTACCATATTTGTTAATGGTTTTAAATTATTATTAAGTTATTGATGATAAATTCGGTATTATTTCATACAGAATTATTTATACAGACTCTATCAGCACTCTCTATGACTAAGCACTCATGCAGGAACAGAGCGAGACTGCAGTACTGCAAAAGCAAAACGTATGCTAGCTTTAAAGTCCAGGAAATAATAAGGAACAAACAGCTGCCTCAGACCAGCAACCAACCCCCTATTTTTTTTGTGAAGAGATCAGTATGACTCCAGATGCTCCAAAAATGAAAAGCATTGGAAAAACAAAAAACAAAGACAAAACCCAAGTGCAATTAGGGGTGAACTCTCGAAAGAGCTCAGAGATCACAGAACCACAAAAGGGTGGAAGTTGGCAGGGACTGCTTGAGATCATTGAATTCAAGCCTCTGCTTGGGTCAGCCAGAGCAGGCTGTCCAGGACCATGTCCAGTTGGATTCTGTATATCTCCAGTCTCACAAGGTCTATGGGAAATCTGCTCCAGTGTTTCACCACCCTCACTGTACAAAAGAAAAAGGTTTTGTCTTTCTTTATGTCTGAATGGATTCTTGTATTTCAGTTTGTGCCCACTTCCTCTCATCCTGTCACTGGATACCACTAAGGGGGATCTGGTTTTCCTCCTTTGCATTCTCCTGTACGTATCACATAGTACCCCATGTGAATCTTCTCCATCTTCAGGCTGAACAGTTCCAGCTCTCTCAGCCTCCCCTCATTTGTCAGGTGCTCCTCCCTTAATCATCTTTATGGCCTTTTACTGGACTCACTCCACTATATCCATATCTCCATTGTACTGGGGAGCCCAGAAAGGGGTCCAGCACTCCAGATGTGCCTCACCAGAGCTGTGTAGAAAGGATCAGCACCCTTGGGCCACTAATCATCTGCATAATGCAGCCCATGATGATGGTGGTGGTCTTTGTCACAAGAGTACACTGCTGGCCCACAATTCATCTTCACAGCATCTTGTCCACCAGACCTCCCAGGGCCTTCTCTGAAAAGCTGCTTTTCAGCCAATCAGACCCCCAGCTTGTGCTGGTGTCTGTGGTTATTCCTCAATGCATCTTTATGTATTCATCATATTTATCAACAAGAATGTGATCAATATGAGGCTGATGGGTCTGTAGTCGTCTGTAGTGCTCCAGATCCTCCTTCTTGCCCTTCTTGAAGACAGGGGTGATGTTTGCTTTCTTCCAGTCCTTAAGACACTCCCCCAGTCATCATGACTTTTCAAAAATTATTGACAGCAGCCTTGTGATGACACCAGCCAGCTCTCTCAGCACTTGCGGCAGCATTCCATCATGGCCCATGAACCTCCAAATGTCCAGTTAGTTTATTTATTCCCTAACCTGCTCCTTTCTCCACCAAGGGTAACTCTGCCTTCCCCAAGACTTTCCCATCAGTTTCAAGGACCCAGGATTGCTGAAGGCTGCTCTTATCAAAGACTAAGACAAAAACCCATTCATCACCTTAGCCTTCCCCTTCATCATTGTGACCATGTCCCCATTCCCACTCAGCAGCAGGCCCACATTCTCTAGAACCTTTCATGTTTGAACATTTATTCATGACAATAAATCTGTGATTTTCTTTTCAAAACTATTGACCGCATGAAGAAAGTTCTCCCAATTTCTACTGAGGTTTTCCTGCAAGAGAGGAATATAATTTAAAGACAGATTTTGACATGCTTATTCATAATGAACTCAGCAGGACCTGCAGTTTGCGTAAGTATGGGCTGTAAGATTTGACCCTCATTTCTTAATACCTAAACTGTTTTATTAAACATTCTTAATTCTCAATATTTTAAATTGTTACTTAATTTACCTCTTATAGCACTAACTTACAGTTGTTCAGGCTACTTCACCATGTTCAGTGTATAAAAAGCAATACTTTTTCTGCTCTAGTTTGTGGTTCTAATTCAGCAGAGCACTTTATCATGTATTTATGTTTTATCAAGTCAGTTTGCGCATAAGGCATTTTGCTTTCATAGAATTTTAGCAGGGGTTTACATTTTGTACACAAGTTCAAAACTTCCCTGAACAAGAGTGAATTCAGGCTTCTGTTTGGTTGGGTTTTTCTTATGAGACCTGATTAAAACCAGAACAATCATGTTTACAACAAGAGGACTGAAATAATGTGTTTTTATTTATGCATTTGGTTTCATCTATTTTAATATGAGCTGTGTAGCCAGTGCTCAAGTTTTATTGTTTTGAATGATTCCCAGCATTTCCTTTTCTTTTTTTAAATGATCTCCCCTCAGACTGCAGTTCAGACTTGCTTAACTGTGTGAACACATGCTTAAGCAAATGAATAATTCCTCTGTCACTTACTTACTATTACACATGCAACTTCTTGTAACAGTTAGGAAGTTGTACCATGTTCATTATATGTTGTTCTAAACAGTGTTTAAAATTGGCTCAGACTGCTGCAGGACTACCTTGAGAAACAAGAAAAACATGAATTACCAGACTTCTACAGAAGACAAGGCTCACAGTACTTTCCATTCCTCTTAAAAAGCAGTGCCAAATTGAATAACAAAACAATCCTGGAACAAAACCTGAATCATATGTAACATCTCTTGAGCATATGTGGAGAAAAATTGAAGTCCCAGATGATTCAAACAAAAGCATTACATAAATACTATTCCTAATTAGATATAAAGGAAATATGTTTTTCCCTTTAATGAAAAGCAGTTGAATTAGTAGCTTCTTAATAATATATCACAGACGAAAATAAATTAAGACAATGGGTATTCAGTCATTTGAAGCATTCCCATTCTCAAATGTTAAACTATCACCAGTGAAGTTATCTGAACAGTCTAATTTAGCACAGAGTTACTTTAAGGAATATAACTCTTAATTGGAGAACTCAAGGTAGACACCTACATCAACTTCCACCTGAGCTTCTCTCACTGTGTCAGGGTAAGTAGACAGCTTTCCCATCATAGGCAACAGTGAATCATCCTTTCCCCCTCATGCCCAGCACTGACTGTTGTTCCGAAGCTTTGGTCTGGAATTTAGATGAGGCAAATACAGTTCTTTTTCAAAATAGCTAGAAAACGCTTCTGCTTTAAAATGACAACTGATGTCTTTTTTTTTAGAGATATATATATATATATATAAAAATAATCATAGAATGATTTGGGCTGGAAGGGACCCGAAAGCTAGTTTCAACCCCCCCGCCATGGGCAAGGACATCTTCCACTAGACTAGGTTGCTCAAAGCCCCATCCAGCCTGGCCTTGAACACTGCCACGGATGGGGCAGCCACAACCTCTCTTTTTGAAGAGCAAGCACTCATGGTGTAAAAACCACAAATAAAATACCAAGAGCTATCACTTGGCTTATTTTAGAAAAAGTGTTAACAGACAAAATCTGTTCTTCATTGATGTGTGTTTACACAAAGCTGTAAACACAATTGGGATGTGCAGATCCAGGCAGGGGATACTAATCCACTATAAAGATCCACCAAATCAATTGCTACTTTCCAGGATTTACCTCCCTAAGCTCAAAAACACTCACTATAGTACTCATGTTTCTACAACACAGCACTGAGTCATGACAATCCAAGTTGAACCAAATACCACGCTTCTAGGAGTATGCAGTAATCTCTTGAACTGTAAACTGCAAGCATAAGCTGGATCCAGCACAAGATCACATCTTGGTCAGATACACCATAGCAAAGGGCTGAAGGCTGAAAAGTTGAGGACTGAGGAGATTTACTTCAGTAATCAAGCACTGGTAATCTTCTCCAGTCACTACACAGCCCGCTCATACTCTCTTTAATTCTGAGAGAACTGTGAGTTCACAGAGCAGATCTCTTATTATACAAAGTGTCACAGATACTGGAAAGGTTAAAACAGAAGAACACCCAAATTTCACACAACCAGCATGGCACATGTTAGCACAATATTAAGAAAAAGCAAAATACAGCAAACAAGCAGCCTCAAAATTAATAAAAATTATCACCTTCCACCCAGCTCTGTATCTCTGCCAAAAGAAAAGAACCTGACAAAACAAGTTGCATTGAAAATCAACCAGCAAATCAACTAGGAAAGCAAGATCCAGAGCTGCGGCCTCCCTCCTTCACGTGAAAAAACTCTGCCTCCAGCACCCCATGATTAAAACCCAGGGGAGGAGTACTTGGACAAGAGAGGACAGTGTTAGATCATACGCCTCATGCTCTCCAAGTATAACTTTCACTTATCCAATCATAAATTGAAAAATTCAAGTTGCATTTCTATGCTAAATATTAGGACAACTCCCCTGTCCATCAGCACATAGCGTTACTGAGCTCTCACCTTGTTTCGAGAACCTGGGAAACACTCCACATATAAAACTCAGTTACAAACCCTTGAGGGCACTTAATAATTTCAGGAAGACTGACAGAAAATCCTTTTAAAGTTATGCCACCTGCTAGTCTTTTCAGATGTTTCGCAAGCTGGGATTTCTTCAAGCCTGATCAACAGCGCTGACAGAGTCTATAACTCCTTTAGATTGGGTACAGAGGTTACTGAGAACTTTTCTTAACAGCTTTGTCTTTAAAATCTGTGTCTTATTTCCCCATGTGACAAATAAGGTCGCTGCAGGTCTTCTCCAGAAAGCTGTACAAAAGATTTGTACTACTTGAGAACACTTTTATCTTTTCTTGCCCTCCTCACCCCTGCCGACTTCAGGTGAACATAGGAGAGCGAAATACACACTGCTGAGTTGGTGCAGAAGTGTTTAGAACAAGATCTTCATTATGATAAATATTCATTAGACTATTTAAATTAGTTGCCTTTATCTTTCAAAGTTACATGACATTTTTCACCCGTATTAGAAAAGAACAAGCTGGTTTTCAGAAGCAGATGAGCCAGACTATTAGCATGATAATCAGATCACAGTAACAGGTAATTGCTCTAGGTAAGCCACCACTGCAGCCTCTCCTACTTGTTTGGACAATATCAGAATGTTGCTGGTCAACAAGTAGAAAACACTATGCATTGGCTGGCTATCTAGATTAATTTGGAGGCTTCACAGCTTCTTGTTTTACATGTGGTCTGACTGACTCTTCTTAGATGCCTGCATAGGCTATTTCCTTCTCCTGTATCAGGATAATATTTCAGCAAGCATTACTTAAATATTCACAGTTCAGTTGATTTCATGATTATACTGTTCTATCCTTTCTGAAAATAATTAATTACAGAGTGGTTTTAAATTCTCCCTTTCATATTTCCCCTATCTCCGTCCTCCTCTCCTGTTCAGTACTCTTTGCAGCACAGTTCCCTTCCTCTCAGTCCTTCTCCCTATGAGTTTTCACCCTGGGAACCCTTTCTTCCCACATCTGCACATTCTCTAAGGCTCTACCTTCACCTGTGCTGCTCATGTACAGCAGCATAACAGACATCTTTCCCAAGAGATTCATCTAATGGCCATTTAGTACTAGAATCTAATAAAGTCCAACTTTTTTTTCATTTTTTGCTTCTCATAGGTTTCTGGGAATCTTCGACATTAAGAGTTTGTATATCCTTGCAATTATCCAAAACCCAAGTAAGGTTTCACCATTTTTAAGATAACAAATTCAACCTAGGCTAAGTTTGAAAAAGAGTCTACCAAACTTCTCAGGAAATGGACTAAAAAAGCAATTTAACTTGAAGGTTTGGAAAACATCAAGTTACGAGGATTGGAGAGGGTTTTTTTGCATCATAATCCAGAATTTTGGTTCAATGGTTCTGTAAAGCAAGGCATATCCATAAACCAAAAGATATTTATTGTAAAAGTAATGAACCAAATGGCTGCCCTAATATGTGTAAGCATCTATGAATGCAGCTTGCATTGGAACATAAATTCCCAGGAACCCAAGCTAGCTTTAAATTCACTTAAGGTAAAATTAAGTACCAACAATGAGCACAGCAGTCAAGTGCTCTGTTGAGCCTGGTTCACCTCAATTTGCTTCTGCTGCTCAACTGGTTCAGATATATCTGGCTGTCGGCAGCATAACAGTGGCTGGGATGATGCCAGCCATAGGGCATACAGGTTACACAAAAGAATTGACAGTAAAGACAATAACTGTATCAGCTGTGAAATTTACACCCAAATTAGTATTTAAACCTTAATGAAATGACCTTGTGAACCGATTGTTATTAACTGGAGCCTTAATGTGGTCAGCAAGCCTAAGCACCTACATTACTAAAGATATGGGTTTTTTTTTCATGCTTTCTGTGTAGTCTTATGGTACTCCCAATCTTGCTACCTCCCACACAAACAGACACCAATAAACCTTGCTGATGGGTATTTTTTAAACATTTTTTCCCTTCCTTTGCTTAACAGCCATCTACCTCTCAGGGACCATCACCTGCTGGAATAGCAGCAAATTAATGCAACAGCCATCACACACAAACTAAATGTGCTTTAACACTGTATATTACTATGCATACAAACTTTAAAAGATAAGCAACACTCACTAAACCTAGCTGGAAAAAAACCCAATGTAGTCAACTCTGTTGCAGTTTGATTCTGCGTAATCTCTTCATGAATGCCTTCTTTGCCAGAGCATAGGTTACACAGAAAAGACATACAAATGTTCAAAGGGAATCTTAAGGAGACCCGTCCAACTCAAACCATTCTATTATTCTATGATATCATAAGCACTGTTACCACTTCTTTACCAGAGCTGTGGATTGCTGATGAGTGTGAAAGTATACTGGGGAGAACCACAGCACCCTGCTCCTCATCCTATCCTAGGTCACTGTTGGAAACAGGAGACCAGATTCAATGAGCCTCAAGCCCGACTTGGTGCAGCCATTTTTATGTGAACTAAGTGAGTGGATACATTTCTTCAAATCCTGATATCCATGAATCACATACAGATGCTGATGTAACTGCGAGAGGGTGTGCCTGGAATTATTAAAAGGTAACCAAATGACAAAAAGAACAAAGATGGGTGAAACTGCTTCAACTCCATGTAGAAAACTGTTAAGAAATACACAGCTTGTGAGACTTCTTCCACTAGAGAAGACATAAAGAGGCCAAGCACACAATTAAAGTTGCTGTTTTACAAGGCCTACCATCGAGCAGGAAGGATAACTGAAAGGTTAAGAGGGGAGAATGAAATCAATTTGTCCACCTTGAAGACAGGCAAAGAGGTTGTCCAAGTTATCTGCTTGCACCAAATGGGCAGAGGAAAATGAAGGAAAAAAAAAGACACAATTAGAAAATCAGCAGAATTTACACCAGCAGCCTCTCTTCCTCTCTCCTTTGATAACTGTTTCAGTTGAAACAGCTACTACATCTTCAATCCCCAAATTACTCCTGATCATTGCTGCAAGGGAGTAAAAAGGACCTTTGTATAGAAAAAAAAGATTAATTTTAGAAGATGACTCAATAAACAATGTATATGCATTTTTGAGAGAAAAAATCCAGGTGTGCTGGGATATTAGATTACATTAAATTGTCACAGGCAGGTCTTACTGAAGAATTCAAGATGGCATGTGGATGAGCCAGCAACCTAAACACAAGAGAAAAACCTAACTGAACATCCAGTCCAGATGTACCTATTTACTAGGAAGGAAAAGAAAAAAAGATACAAGAAACAAAAGGTACGACATTTTCATCAGGTGCCCAGCAGACCTCCTAGGAGGCTACTTTCAGAGGAAGACATCTTTTTCATTACATGATTTGTGGCTAAAGTGGTTTCTGAATAAATGAGTTTCAATATTATTAAACCAAGAGACACGTGCTTGAGCATTAAGACTGCTCATGCTCCCTGAGAAATATCACTTTTCTGAAAAATGCAGTCTTTCCAAAAATGGGCTCACCCAGGAGGGAGCTGAACTGCCATGACGTACGAAGAGTTAAGAGTTTGGGAACAAATTTTACTGAATTTCATAAATATTTTGGTAGGTTTGTTTTCCTTCTTCATTAAGTAATGCTTAAAGGCAGGTATGGACAAGCTGGAGTTTCTGTTACACAACAGCAAGCTCCCATGATAAACTTGATTACAATAACCCTTTCAGCAGTGAACTTCCTCCTCAGCTATTTTTTTTTCTTTCAAATAAAAGCCTCACCCATGCTTCTTTTCATTCTGCACTACTTTCTATCCTCAACAAGTACTGTGTGCACCTGTTAAAATGCACTCAAAATTACAGAGTTAGACAGGAAAAAAGGTCCCACAGATAGAAAAGCAGCCACCCCATAAAACTAAGATTACAAGGTATCTCAAAACACCAGCACCCAGAGCAAGGATCATTGCTTGTTTTGGAACGTAAAAGCAGCATAGCCAATTAGCAGAATTTGCATGGCTACAGTTTTATACTTTTTTTGAGTTTTATACTTTTTTGGAGTTTTTTATCTTTTCTTTCTCAAATGAAACAAGAATGACCAGCTTCTGTCTTAATTTGAATTCTTTAAATAGTTACCACTAAAAATCAAATAAATCACATGGCAATTAAGCTCATTCAAATTTTCATCAGGAAAAGAGGCTCTTACACGAGGCCTTGAATGTTTTGAGAAAAGGATCTCTGCAAACAGAAGAACATGTGTAAAAGCTGGTCTGGTGGATACACTTTCCAGGGAAGCAGAAAGCCATTGTTGTTCCAGTCTGAATGCCCTGGGAGAAAACAAAGCAAACATACTGACCTGCATGCATGAGTTTATGAATAGATTTAGCCAGGAATTACTTTCTTTGGATCAAACCCAAACTAAAATATAAATGTGCAATCCACTAAACCTAGAGTGTGAGACAATCCGAACGGCAACAGTTTCCTATGAGCTGCATGATGACTTGAAGACATGGGTATTAGCCAGTAGAAGATTATAAAGTGATATGAAAGTCTTTTGAAAAGCCAGCGTGAAAAAAATACAGAGACAACTTGACAGGATTTAGGAAATCTTCAGGTTTCCTCATGATGGTGCCACAAACCCACCCCTTGCCTCAGGCAGGTCTCTTTGTCCCAGTTTTCCACCTTGTGATAGAGCAGCACACCACCACCTCCAAAAGCCCAGCCCTGGAGAAGCAGCCACCAAGCAATGTCACTTGCATGATGATGGGAAATGACCAGCATCAAAAGAAAGAATCAATATCTTGCAACTGTACTGGCTTCATATGGGGTGCACTAATGCAGGCTTAAACTTCCAGATGAAATGAAGGGAAGGAAAAGATACACGGAACAGCTCATTACTTTCAGCATGCTAACCTAAACACTCTCCTGGTTTAGAAACAACATGAAATGAAATAATGACTACACCCTAGCACCTTATACACCAGTCTCAGCTAAAAGCAAATTTATTCCAGTGATTCTGAAATTCCATATGCTTAACTTTAAAACCTTAATCACTATTCAAAGACATGAAAAGAAGATAGCATTAGCTTAATCTGTTCACAAATCCAAGACCTTGCTTTTAGGGCCATAAGAGAACTGCACAGAACTGAAGGCTGTCTAGAAATATAATGGGTAAAGTGCAAAACCCCTGAAGCTGCCATCTCTGCCATTCCAGGATGGCTCCCCCATGACCTAGAAGTTATTTACTCTTACATGGCTTTTCATATTTCTTCTCTTGTCACATTTCTAGGCCAGACTTCTTGCAAATGCTTCTTCCTCCTGGTGTTGGGATCATCGCTACTATCCAACAGGGAGAAATTTTGCATTGTGAGTTTTTAAACAAGCAATTAGTCTAGTTCCTCCACCAAAAAAACCCTAAAGAATCACTAGAAAAAATTACAGTTGTGAAAAATCACTTTTCAGAAGCACAGTTTTTGCTTAAGAAAACTGTGTAGTTTTCATTGCTTAGGATTCTCTGCCATAAGCTAGAGATACCCTTTTTAATCAGCAATTCTGTATACTTTTACCATTTAATCATTCCTCAGCATTTTTAAAGTTCAATGAGAAACATCCCCACATCTCTAAATCCGAAACTGTAAAGGATGTAATTTAGCTCACCTAACTTAAGAGCTTGAAGAAGGACTTTAAAAAAAAGAGTTGTTGTGAGATAACGAGTTAATGAAAAATGAAATTTTATGACCTGAAAAAAAAAGTATCCCCAGAACACAAAGACCAGAAACTGAAACCTTAACTGAAATCCCAGAGCAAAAAAAAAGTAGTTGTACTATATCAATCCCAAAAGATCTCTTTAGCCTTGCATCCAGCAGCGAGCAGGAGAGATGCATAGGGAGGAATTTATTACGAACCAAGTGAGCAGCAATGACACTACCAAGCACCTGTCCAGCTTCACTCCATTTATGGTTGAGTCAGCAGTGAGAGCTCTGCATTTTTCAGTTCCATATCCTTTTTCCTTTATGCCATTTGTCCAGTCATTATCTGGCCCTTTTAATGTCCAGAACATTCTAACGCAAGGAGTTTCACCAGTCACCCACAAAACATACAAAGCCACATTTCCTGCTGCCTGATTCCAAACCTGCAGACCAGTTCTGACCTTTTCTGACACCTCCCAGTCATTCTATTGGAAGAGACATTGAACAGTTGCCACCTAAACACATTCTACAAACTATCGCCACATCTTCCTCTTAGTCACATCTTCTTCAGAGGTTGAAAAGTAAGTAGATAATATTAATTGTTCCTTGTAGGAAAATTGTCCCTACATCTGATGATCCTTCTTGTGACTCTGAGCCTCTTAATTCTTCTGCAACTCTGAGAAGAGGGAAAGTAAGAAAAGCAAAAAAGTCAACTAGAATTCCATATAGCATTTAAGATATGGATGCATGATAGAATTATATGTAACAAAGTAGATTTGATCTCCATTCCTTTATTAGAAGCCAGGATTTATTGGAAAATAATTCCAGTGTAACTAGGCTACAACAACTGCATATTTGAAAACAGCATCATGAAGGGATTGCAGAAACCTGTATAATTAAGATCATACAGATATTTAAATAAAGGCTGGTACCTGAACATAATAGCACTGATAACACCAGCTTTCAGAGAATGATACAAATGGTATTCTTTAAAAAATAAATTCACTTCCTATTTCACAAACGTAATAGCATGGACAAATCTGTTGATTGACATGTACTTCATGGGTGTGCTTGGGCACAAAACAGACATGAGTGGGGAAAAAAGTCTATCATCTCCGTGCTTTAATAGCAGCTCATAGGTCAATGAATTATAATCTTTAAAGAAAGAAAACAAAAAACAAACATGTAATGCCTACCCACTGTCACAATGCCATACAAAAAAACCCCCAAACTTGCATTGTATCTGTCTTTTAAGGTTGTTTTCCTTCCATTCAATTTTTCTTTAATTACTATTATTTTCTCCAAATAGACTTAAGATATTTTTCTTTTAAGTCAACTGATGAACAGGGAGAAAATTTGGTAAATTTCAAACTGTATTTGCTCCATCTGTATTCTCGCAAAGCAGTGAAGCTCAGAGAAGCTCAGAGATTATGTATTTCAGTAGATGCAGAATAGGGAAAGTGTGCCCTTTTTTTTTTTGTTTTTCTTCCCCAATAAAGCATTTTTTCAAGATTTGTTCCACACTGTTCATAACATAGGATTAAGAATTTTATCAGGAAAGATGGGAATGAAAAAATTCCAAGACTGAGTAGAATGAAGACAACAAAGCAACCTGTGGTACCCTTTTGTTTGCACTAGGATTTTTTATTTAAATTATCATTCTTCTTTAAAAGGCACTTCCGCAAGCATAGGTAGTTTTAGCCTACATCAATGATATGCATCTAACCTTTTCTTACAAGGTTTACTCATCAAAAATGGTCAGCAGACTATTTTATTTTAAAAACCGTTTTCAGACTAGAAAATGATTTAACATACCAGCATTCAAAACAATGGTGTCACTTTAGAGAATACATCGTTGTCATCTATCAAACTAGCAATACCAAAGAGTCACCAAATGGTATAAATCATTTCCACCATAGGAATGTCAGTACAGTGACCTCCCTCATGCAATATTCAGAATACAAAGGTGTAGAGGAATTTCACTCCTCCTTAAGACAGTGGGACAAAAAACATAAAGCCCTAGAACAGTGATTCACTTCATCTGCCCCTCCTAGAAGAGTACTATAATTAGGAGACTAAATCCACACCCTCAACTAAAGAAATACCAGCACTTAAGAAATATTGTCAAGTTTATAAACTTCTATTCACATACTCAAACTCTGTAATGAAACAAATGCTAATCCTTCTGCTTTCAAGTTGATGAAATTATAGTACCATAAATAGCATATTTGATATAAAACAATAACAAAGAATGAAATACCATTTGCTGCATAGAAGCACCCATCCACATTGCATCCGATTTAGGGTACAAGTCATAGAACGATACTAGCAAACCTAAGGGAGGAATTAGCCTGAAGAGCAGGACAAATACCTATACTTTTAGTGATGCTAAAAACAGTCATCATGAGATTTCAAAGGATTTTCAGTGATCAATATTAGAGCTTCATACAAGCTTATGCTATGTAAGCTTAGAGTTTATCCAGAATATCTAGCCCCTGGCTCTACCATTTGGAGAAAGGCAGGCATGAGCAGTGTGCTCTACTGCAGTTCCAAAGCTCTTCCCTGGTTTGAGTACAGACGTTACTCTTTCCTGTACTGCAATAAAGTTCACCACTCATCTGTTTTACTGTGTGAGAATCTACTCATGTCCTCTGTATTTGAAAGAATGATGAAGAAGTACTTAGGCTTTGTTGTTGGTGCAAGGTGGGAAGAATTACCACTGTGAGTGAAAGCAACATGCAAACTCTACAAGCTTGCCCAGCCCTACAGGAAAAGGGCTGAGCATAGGCAAGAAGACAGAAGCATCAATACTCTAATAACAGTTCCTCTGCTAATCTCCATCTATCCTTCTTACTATCTACATGTAAGTTAATGAAAATGTTCTCAGTGTGAGAGAGAGCTACTCTTCAAAGCCTCCCAGGGAAGCCTTGGAAGCTACTTTTCAAAGCTTCCTATCTGTCTAAGTTTAGGCACTTCAAACACAGTAAAATATTTTAATGAATTTGTGATATATCCTGACTGCAGAAAACCAAACAGAAGCAGCTTAAAGTATCTAACAAGAAAATGCAAACAGGTGTTTCCAACATGAATAAGCTGAGCAATACACCTAGACAGAGATGTGATAGACAGTTTCCATGTGCTATTCAGTACTGTAAATTCAAAGAACTAGTTTTCAAGAAACTTGTAATACTGATGCTACTTCTGGTCAGAACACAGCCAAACTATTCAACCAATCCTAGCAGCATAAATGACATGAACCCTCTCACACTTTACAACCAACTGGCAGAAATTATTAGAAATTAATGAGGATTGAATGCCAAATTACTTCTAACATAGAGCCATTAGCCTCAAAAGCTGAAGACTACAACCAAATCCTAGTTGTGTTTGCATACAGCAGGTAATCATCAAAATACTGAGCAATCATCTTTTTCTTAATCCATGAGAAACCCTCCAGTTTGATGTTTTCCTCCAGGCTACCTGACAGTTCTTCTGCCCCCAACATTCACAGGGAAATCAAATCCGGAGGTGTCTTAAACTACTCAAACTTGACAGCTAAATTTACAAAACAAAATGGCTTTTACTATGCTTGAACAATGCTGAATTGATGCAAGTACATTTTTGTGGCACATCCCCAATTAATTCAAACCAGTTTTTACAGAGGAACTGAGTTGTTAGACGGTCACAAGGCACAAAATGTTTATACAGCTCAAGTATTAATAACCATATTTCAATTGTAACGTTGTCTGTAACGAAGAGAATCAGACACCTAAATCTGAGGTTTGGTATATTTAACCCTTCTGCCATAGCACTAACTCAGCAACATTCGGCCACATTGTAACATAAATGATTAACATTACATCAACATTTTGAACCTGGAAGATAAGTCCCGCATTCAGTAACCCTGCACAAGGACACAAGTTCTGAGTTTAAACCTTGTTCTCGAGTAGGATAGTAAATGATATAAAAATGTGTTGCTCCTAGATATGAAAGCACACACTATAGACCTCTCCAAATACAGTTCTGGTAGGTCACTACATTTTTCATTGTGGGATAATGGACTAAAGGAAAAACCACAAATAAAAGAACCCTCTTATGAAGCAGATGGGTTTTGACTACACAGTGCTCCTTTATAAAAAACAGCCAAGAAAGAACACGACAGATATTTTGAAATGAAACAAGACTGAGCAGCAAGGAAACTAAAAAACAAAAATCACCCAAACCCTTGGATTTCAATGTCACAGGTAAATGGGTAAGTCATGAAACAAATGTGAATAAAAGGCAAGATTGCTCTGTAACTATAAAATGCGTATGAACCCATCTTGTTAAAATTATATGCAAGGAAAAGAAAAATTATGTCTGAAAAAAAGCAGAGCAGTATCTGATAAAACTGAGTGCTTTACAAAGGAGAGGCCCAGATAATTTACACACAAGAAGCTTCAAGGAAGTAACTGAGGAGCTCTCAGAAACACAAATGTTGGGTTTTAAATGATCTTAAGAAATTATAGACATCAAAGGACAATCCACATTAATATGCAGTATTTTAAAAAATGTAAAAACGGGAGATTCAGGAACTCTAGAATTATTAGCTTGGCATGGATCCTGAACAAAATAATACAATGGTAATGGGAAAAAAGGGAAGCTAAAAATATCCTGTCAGCCAAGCAAAGGTCAGGAGAGGAGAGAGCTGACTGAAGTTCCAGCTCCCAAAAGGAGCTGCTCTGAAAAACCTTTTTCCTTCTTTATGGGATAGCTAAAGGGAACCCAAATCAAATTAACGCAAAGTCTCAGTAGAGAGAGAAGAGTGTAACTCATAATTGTACTCAAAACTCAAGAGCTGCTCTGCTGGAAAGCAAAGCATGCAGAACAAAGGAGCAAAACCAGAGCATCCTTCTTAGCAGAGGAGTACCTTGGCAAATTCACCTCAGAAATCAGATCTCTCAAATCCTCAGCAGAAGTGAGATCTGATTGAAGCTGACATAGAAAGATGGGTGGCAGAAGGATTAGTGGCAGGGAAATACGGATACGAAAGTGCTGCCAGGAATAAAACCAAGTAAAATTAAAAAAAAAAACAAACCCAAAAATTGTAAAGAAAGAAATGGAAGAAAAGAACAAAAGAAAATACAAGCTACGGAATACTGTAAAAGAAGAAACCAAAGAACTGGCAAGTTTCCAGACAGCACAGAGATGATCATCTCTCAATGTTTAAAGCAAGCCTTTCATTCCCAAATAAAAGAGGAAAGAAATTTAATAATCCAGGGTAGGGAGGGGGTGTTTGTGAATGAATAACTGCAAAGTATATACTCCTCCAGCTCAAATAAAATAAAATAAATCCAAAGCATCAAATAGAATAAAACACCCTGCACTGAAGTAGCACATTCTCAAAAGTGCTAAAGTTTTCCAGTCTACTTCATAAAAACATTATACTGACTTCAACACCAATCCCAGCTTATTTTAAGGAAAAGGAAGGCTCTGGATGAAGTACGCCTTTTCTTAAGGCAGCAAATATTTCTTTCCAAATTCCTTCCATCATCAATTCATACTGGACTACAAATTAAAATTCTTATTAAACTGAAAACAATGCAGAGCTGGCCAGAGCTACTGCCCTAATCCAACACAGACAAAAATAGACATAATTTTAATGTAGAATAATAGGCTATTAAGCCTGAAAATATGTACATATATTTATATATATCAGGGAGAAGAAAGAAACAAGAAGTCTTTCAGTTAGGTGAAAGAAGAGGTGGAGAAAATCCTGACGTGCTTTTTAGTCTTATGACAACAATGATTTCTGACAAGCACTGCATATTACTCACTTTACCAGAAAGCATTCAAGAATTTTCCACATGCAAAGGTAAGGAGGATGCTAACATCCCTCTCATCTGGAAGTTTAGAAAGCATTTCTGTATCATAGAAAAATATGTAGAGTAACACTTGGAGTTATTTAAGAATCAAGACGTCTAAGAATGGAAATAGGTGAATTATATAGAGCAACATTCAAACTAAACAGAACTTCTGTTAACATGGCTAAATTGGAGGCAGAATACAAAGAGGAAACAAAAACATTACAATGTATACTTAGACAAACAAAAAGTAACCTGGCTATTAATTTTCTCACACTGCAAGGTTAAACCTGTCTTAAGTCCATTTCTTGTTATAGGAAGCAATACACAATGAATTATTAAAAATACCAAACAAAAACCGAAACTAAAACGAAAGACCCACAGAGGAAGACAGAGAAGAATGGGATTAAACTGTAAAACAAAAAAGGAAGCATTTTTAAGATATAGGTTCCTAGAGAGCAAGGTCTATTAACAACACTGTCAACACTGAAGCATTCAGTGGCCTTGCAGAAGACAGAAGGTTTCAGACAGAACTGTGCAGTTACTTCTATCTAAGATTAAAAAAATTCAAGATAAAACAGAAAGGACTATATGGAAGCCTTTCCATGACCATACTCCAGAGCAGACAACATAGCAATGCTAATTTGGTAAATAACTGTTTCTTTTGTCTCTGAGGGCAGATTGGTGGACAATTCTGAACAGAACTGATCTAACACCTACCAAGATTAACTTTCTCTTAGCCTCCCATTCCTGAAGACAAAAAAAAATTAAATAGAGATTCTTAATAACTTTATGAAAAAGGAGTTATTTTAAAGTTGGAGGAGAGATCAAGAGAAGGGAACATCACTGAGGTCACACATGGGGCTCCTTGCCAAGTCCAGATACTTGTGCACCAAAAAAGATGACCATTCCCAAAGCTCTTCAGAACAACAGGATCTGAAGGATATTTATGAGACTACACCCATCCTGTTGCACACAGCACATACTCCAAAGTGACGCGCTTGTTATCTTCGATACTTCAGTAAACCATGTTGCCCAACAGCCATGGGAGTGACCTGCTTACCTATATATACACATAAATTCAAGTTCGCATGTGCGTGTTAAGAATGTAAGAATAAAAACCAAAAAGTATTTTTGGACATGAAAAAAATCAGTCTACAATGCACCAAGGGTAAAATACACCAAAAAAAGTAATGAGTTTTATAACAAATAATGAAAGCTAAAGGTAAACTTGAGATAGCAAAGCAGGACCAACTTTAAACAAAGTAATTACATAAAAGATAATTGGGTATACAGTCCTGAGACAAAAATGTAAGGAAAAACAGATCTACGGCAAGGACAAGGTGTTGCTAGCCCAAGAGAAAAGGGATGCTTGAATTAATTTTGTATGAGGATAAAGATAAATCCCTAAAAGCAAACTAGAGGATGCGTATCTTAAGGATGTATCCCTATTTTAAACAGAAATGGAAGATGGAATTTGCGTGCAGCTCCACTGGATGACAGATACTACCAATAAAACAAGCTGAAAGCAAATTAGCCATGAAACTTATGTATACCACTACTAATTTACAAATTCATTTTAACTCCTACACCAGCAGGCTCTTAAAGAAAAAAGCATCCTGTGCAATAAAAAGGAAAGAAAGATGGCTTCCACCCAAAGAGAAAAGATGACCGTGTCCGTCAAAGACCACTGGCTACTGGCACAAACCTCAAAGTCAGCAGGGATTTACTGTAGTCAAACAAATTGCAAATTGCAAAAAAACCCACCACAAAACCAAACAAAACTCGATATCCTGCATAGAACAAACCCCAAAACTTAAATATTTTAGTCTTTCTTGAGGTATAAAAAAAGGTTTTAATGAAACGGAATAAGAATACTTGCTTTAGGAAAAGGAAATTTTGCAGAGTAAGATGAAAACTTGCTTTTCTTCTTCTGTATTGGGAACTTAGAACTTCTGAACTAAGAACTAAGCAGGAGCATCCTGCTACTGATGCTGTGTGCATTTGTGAACCCACTGATGGTGCATTTAGGTAAAACCCATTCACCAAAAGCTAGCTTCTAACATACGTATGATTTTAATAGAAGAAGGGATAAATAGGATGACTAATCAAGTGAAGGCTTAGAAAAGAGACATGGAGCAATGGAATGATAAAACATACGGAAGACAAACTATTCACTTCACACAAAGATCATCTTTGCAAAGTACTTTTATCTGTCATAAGATACTTGTGAGGTAGAACTTAATTCCAGCTAGGACCTAAAACATGCCTAACAGTTATGCATCATGATAAAGCTGATATGGAGAGGTGGAGGCTCCTTTTTATTTATGAGGCAGTCACACCCAGAGCTCCCAGGCTGCTGGACAGAGGTGTCCAGATACCATAATACTTGTGGCAAGTATTCTGAATTCAGTTTGGCAGAGTGAAGAATTATGCCCTTCTTATTAGCTGTTCAATTACTAAAATATGAAGCACTTATCTGCCACCTACACTGAAAATGTGAAACAGAATACAAGGCATACTATACCATTTGACTCATTGCATACTTGAGGTTGGAAGGGACCTCTGGAGCGTCCAACGCCTCTGCTCAAAGCAGGGTCAACTACAGCAAGTTGCTCAGGATTGTGTCCAGTCAGGTTTTGTGCATCTCCAAAGATATGGAGATGCACATTGGCTCAGGGCTGCCTGTTCCAGCATTCAATTACCCTTACAGGAAAAAAGTGTTACACTTAAATGGAATTGCCCATTGACTCCTGTCCTTCCATTGTGCACCACTGAGAAGAGCCTGACTCCATCCCCACTCTTCTCTACCCAGATATTTATACTCATTACTGAAATCCCCCCCAGCCTTCTCAGTGATAAAAATCCCAGCTCTCCCAGCTTCTCCTTGTATGACTGATGCTGCAATCACCTCTAACTGCCAAACTGTACACAGGATGGGGAAAAATTGTCAGTGATATAGACTCTGTTCTTGCATTACACAGCACAGAAGTTCATCAGCTGGAAAGACTGAGACTAGTCACATAGATGACGAGGCATAAAAAACACCCTTGTGCATCTACACATACACATGTCACTACAAAGAAAGATAGAAAGTAGATCTGACTCACCTTGTAATAATTATTGCACTTATTTTTTTAAAGCTATAACACTCCATCTTGTACATATTCAGTATATTTTAGCTAACTGGGAAATTATCACTTAAAAAAAAAAAAATCAACTTTAAGCCATTGAGATTGTTTTTATACAAGCTGAGCCTTACCAAGTTAAGCTTCACCGGTACTTAATGGATACTTAGAATGATACTTAATATGACTTTAAATCCTTCAAGCTACTAGGAAATAACTACTTCTCAACTCAAAACTGGGCTGCAGGAATTAGCACAGGACACAGCTAAAGGCACTAAAAATCTGTTCAAAATAAAAATAAAATAAGAGACATGTTGAATAGTCCTGTCAATTACAAAGATTTTTGAACATTTTTGTAGCTCATATTCACCAGACTTGAAGCACAACATGGCATTAGGGCATCTTACCTGCCTGGTTCTTAACAGTCGCAATCCCAAAAAAATTTTGAAGATAATTATCTATAGAATATTATATACAGGACACCATGGAGAAAAGAATGCAGGCTGCATTTTCAGGATGAAGTATTACACAACCTCACTTCCTGCTCCAGGATAATAACCTCATCTTTTGAATTTCTCAAAACTCAGATATCAAAACTAGATACAGTGAACTACCGGTAATCTCAGAGCCGCAATGAGCAGCAAGATCAGTCCTGAAATATAAGATGTAGGAAACAGCTAGTAAGGTTTTTGCAATTTTCAGCCCAATGGTGTAGTAACAAATGTTGAAACGAAATAAACCTGAGGATGCATTACTAAAGGAACATTGAAGGTAAAGCAGGGAGCAGATATTCCTAGAAAGAGGAAGCCACAATAATACTGGAGTGGCTGGAAAACTATACAATCTCAATGAAAACAAAGTTAAGAGATGACTTGATTAGTATACGTATCTACTTTATACTTTGGAAGTGAAGGGTGCAGGTGTCAGAATCACAAACAAGATGGAGTTCAAAAGTTACACATTTAGTTTTTAGATCAGCAATTTCCTGTAAACTAAGCAACAGACCACACCAGATACAGATTCATCATAAGCAATATGATTTGGGGTTTTTATACCAGTTTGTGAAAAAAGGAAAGTGCATATATGCCATATAAATGTTTAAGACGGAGGGTGAAGTGGAAAAACTTCCTCTTTTATGTAAAGGTGGGAAAAGATTAAATTGACCAGCTTCTGGCTCTCAAATTGTGAAGTCCCACTCCCACATCAGGACATGCTACAATCCACAGTGGAAATGTGCTTGTGGAGGGACAGTAGAACAATCTGAATCGACAGCTCTGGGAGAAAGTAAGCTCACAAGGATTGATGACAGAAGGATGCCAGAGAGACTCTTCATCAGGGTCTGCAGTGATAGGACAAGGTGTAATGGGTTGAAACTTACACAGAGGAAGTTTAGGCTGGATATAAGGAAGAAGTTCTTTACTGTGAGGGTGGTGAGGCACTGGAATAGGTTGCCCAGGGAAGCTGTGAATGCTTCATCCCTGGCGGTGTTCAAGGCCAGGCTGGACAGAGCCTTGGGTGACATGGTTTAGTGTGAGGTGTCCCTGCCCATGGGCAGGGGAGTTGAAGCTAGAAGATCTTAAGGTCATTTTCAACTCTAAACATTCTATGATTCTTGACAATTCTATGACATCACCTTCAGTACTGGCATCAGATCATCCTGCATGCCAGAAAAAACTCTATACCAAAAGAAAGCACAAGGATTCTCCAATTGTCATCTCCTCTCTGCAAACCAGATCTCCCACTTTGAGGTGCAGTACAACTTTTACAGCTGCAATTCATGTGAATTGTGTGATTTGTAGGTTAGGGGGGTGGGGTGGGGTATTTTATTTGACCTGGCCAGAATACAAGTTCTATGTAACCATTTTTGAGAGACAAAAACTCCTCCAGAGGATGGAAGTAAAGAAGGACAGAGATATTGCAAATTAACAGTTATGTTTTGTTTTTAAAGTTTACGCCTACATTTCAATAAATCTTTCCTTAACAGAAAAAACACAAGACAGAAAAAGAAATAAGAGGTTTCATGTTAAAATTATGCCCTTAATTTTAACAGTTGATGTCATAATAATTATTTATCCAGACAGGAAAGCAGTGGTACTAAAAATATCACTTATTGGAGCATGGTAACATTACTTGTAACATCATCATTGATGGCTTGGGCTACAAACACCTTATAGCAGACTAAAACCTAGCTTTTCCTGTTAGCAGATTTGCTGCTTTCTTCTCTTAAAAGCTGAGATTTTATTCAAACACTTCAAAAATCCATAATAAACTTCTTTGCAACACAAGCACCAGTGAGCAGTCATTACCACAATACTTAATAACCTTGAATAAGGGAACTATACATTTTACTCAAGACTTTCCATCACTATTCAGCTTCTCGAAGGCTCATAAAACCCCTTAAGTAGATTTTAGGTTTGATATTTCAACCAGTACAGGAAGAAACAAAACAATTTAGAGAGCATCTAAACCATATTTTATGACAAGAATACAGAATTACAAACAAATTCAAGAGATATTTTAAAGAAGCACCAAAAAGGATAATATATTGCTCCTACATGCGAAGCCAAGTCTTATTTCTGAGTGTTCCAAGAGAAGTTCCAAATACCTTTTTCTCCAAAAGTATTTATTGATTTTATTTTGACTTAGGTAATCAGCTTAATAAGACTGGTTAAAGATTAAAGCATTCCAAGTCACAGAGGGCACTGGTTTCTGCACAGGCTCAAATAATGTGAAATATCAACTGTACCACAAAAGAACAGATTCAATCAATTTATTAGTACAGTGATCAAAAAAAATTAAAATATCATAAGATAACTAAGTTTAAGTCTTTTTTTTTTTTTTTATCATTCCCATAAGGAAAAAAAATTACCTCTACACAAAAGATCTTAAGATCAAGTCCACGTAATTTCATCTTCTCTGGAAAATGCTGGAAAACATTCAAATATGGAATATGACCTTCAACAACAAACCTGCATAAAAAAAAAAAGACCAAAACAAAACAGTTTTTAGTATGATAAATGCATACATTTATTCTAAGATTAACACACAAATCACCTTTTGATTGGAAGTAACATGGATATTATACTGCCTAAGCAATTCGATCTGAAGCAACACATCCCTAAATGTTCTGTCAGACAAAAACCAGCTCAATCATTTAACCGGCCTTTAAGTTCAAGCTTGGATATGACTGATAAATGCTAATGTTATGGCAGAAAGCTTACAATCAACACACTTACATGGAGTTTGTTCTGCACATTCTTCAGCTACTGCATTTCTGAAACTGCCTTAAGCCTCCTTTGAATGGCATGGATTTTTTTTTTTTGCAAAATTCTAAAGCTCTAAGTAAATTTTACTTTTCAGACACACACTTCCTGCTGGAGCAGTTCCAGTCGGGTAACGTCGTAGGGAGGAAAGTCACAGAATGATGAGCAGATATGCAGAAATGAAACCCCATTAATTACATCTGTATTCTAATTTTTTAAACTATTATTTTCCAATGAAGAGAAATTATTTTGCACACTAATAAATACAAAACAATTATATTTTATTTGCATCTATAGAATGCGATTTTCTGTTAAAAACAGGCTTTGGTAAAGTGGTTGACAGTAGTATTTGGGATTTTTCTTGACTTTTTCATATATATATATATATATGAAGATCTAACAATAGGTACCAGTAAAAAGCCACCACCACACCAAACCCCTGATCTTAGCCGACATTGTCTAGTATCTTAGCTGACATTCACACCAGGCAAAGCAAGCACTGAACATCCATGAATTCTCACAAGGGAATCAATGCTACCCTCATTTCAGATTAAGGCAGACTAATGGTCTCCCACAGAACTAAAATAGAACTGCTTCCTGTCTCTTCTCCAAGTTGATTTTGTTAAAAGAGGATATTAAACTTCAGTAAGTTAACATTTCAAACAGAGAAGACCCTGTTTAAATGGTATTAGAGATTTGAAAACTATTTTCTCTCCCACTAGTTGTGTTATCTGTGCATTATCTCTTCGATCTTGCTACAGAGATTATTAACTTCTTGGGTCTATAAAATCTGCAAGTCCCTTCTGGGTTCCTAGAGTGACTGTAAGGCTAGGTTCTGCAACTGCTCCCAATGCAGGGCGGTACCTAGCCACTTCAATTGCTAGCTAGATCCAATCCCACACACTGAAACTCCAAGTTTCATAAAGCACACCAATCTGCCACTTCCATTCAAAATTAATCTGGAGGGGAAAACAAACAAACAAGCAAACAAAAGAACATAAGCAAGACAGAACTGTATCTTCACAGACAGAGCAGCCACTCTTAAGGAGGATTCACCTCCCTCCCAAGCCAACAGCAATTCACAAGCTCACCTTCCCTCTTCCAGTGTAATGCCCTCACCATCACTTGCATGTTATGTTGTGTATGTCTATTGAAGTTCACTAAAATTCTATTAAAAGGCTGAAAAGTTTACAATTACATCCTATTTTTTTAAACATTAACTGAATTTTCAGTTTAATTAGAAAATTGAACTCAAACCAGATTCAAATGAAAAGGGCATTTCTTAACCAAAACTCTTAGTTAGAATTAACCCATCATTTACAATGATTTCTGAAAAACAACAGCAGTCTGAAAAATCACGTTGCCTGATAGATTTATTCTGAAGCTCTATGTGTTGGTTTCTTAAATGAAGTGGTAAAAATCATTGCACAATCCTTTCTAATCATGTGGTGCAAACAAAATTTCAGTAGCTTTCCTCAGCCAAGGTAAATAACATTTCCCTCAGTGAGGGAAAATCACTCCGTGAGGTTATCATGCAAACCCACCCAGCACTGATTGCTTGTCCTTGCATCCCACCTGATCTGCCAAGCAGCTTGCATGTCAGTTCCTTAACTCGTTTTAGTCAAGGTCATCTGCACTAAATTGAAGAACTTCAACTTGAGGCACGGTTTCACAAAATGCCTGGAGCCATCCTAAAAGCTCAACATAGCTAGTAGTACTTCCCTCCTTCTCATCTGTCTGTGTGCTCTTGTTGCTCATCATCCTCTTCCACAAATGTAACTCATAACAGCAGCAAAAGACTACCCATTACCCTATTGTCAGAAATAAGAGTTTCTTTCACAACACCTGACCAACTGAGGAGGCTCACAGATGGCTCCAACAAGTGCAACAGCTGGCACAGGGAAGGGGATGCATCACGCAAGAGAAGGAAAGAAGAAAGGTAAATGAAACCTTCCTCTTTCAGCAACAGTGATCCATTACAGGCTCAGCTGATGATAAGCTTTGGCTGACACGTGTTAAGGTGCAATCACACAATTAGCTGTCAGATCTGAAGAACTGGGACCAAGACACAGCAAGCTGCAACCTCCTGAGCCAGCACAGTAGCAGCTGGAAGAGGACAAACAATTAGGACCTTCCTTTGGGTGTGGTGTAGTGGTGATTGCAGCAAACCACCCTAACATCTTGCTGCATCTGAGATGGGCAATCCCACCCTCCAGTCCTCTGCCTCACACTCCTTCCTGCTGACAAAAGCACTTGTGTGACTTCTCAGACAGAGGATTAGATTGGAAACTAGTCTTTTGTTTTCCAGGATTCGATCCCAACCAGATTTCCAGACTCAGCTGACTGCAGGAGCATTACTGCCAGCAAAAAGCAGAAATGGACTGCAATGAAGCAAATTAAGCTGCACAAAAGTGTCTGGTGAAACTTTATTTTGCACAATGAATTTTCTGCAGATCTACTTCTTTCAACTAATATACCATAAACAGGATGAGTGCTGGTACCCACGGCAAGAGAGAGAGCAGAGATGTTTACGTAGGACCACAGCAACAGAAACTTCGATCATCATAAAATGATCCTGGAACCACATCCTTACGCTGCAAGAGGCAAGCAGTGTCCATCTAAATGCTGTGGGTTGTTTTGTTTTTTAAAAACAGGTTTTCACTAACTTGGCTGTACTAATTCAAAGCATTGCAGCTGTTTAAAAAATAATGACATCTTTCCCAGCGTGAAATTACTGTCTCCATACAAAAGAATGCTCTTCTTTTGCAGGTTAACAGTTGCTTTTACATTCTAAAAATATATGAAACAGTGTAAATACCCTGTTAGGAATACATTGTGCTGATGATTCAGGTTTTTAACACTTACTCCAAAAGCCCAGATTTGGAATAGCACTTCAGAACATTCTCTTCTGTCTGCTCTTCTTCCAAACCTTTCATTTAACAGACAGACAATCAAAACACTTGCAAGACTATGTTCTATCAGTGAAGTGCTTGAAGACCTGGCTGGCAGATACAATACACAGTCCATGTTCCTCTAATTACAGCAGCAGTATGCATGAGTAAGGACCAAGTATGAAAAAAAGCCCAGGTCCTCTGCATGCTACAAGGAATGATGAATCTGTTAAAGCCACAGAATAATGCCACAAACCAATTACAAGTTTAGTCTTGCCAGCACAGCTAGGTATAACCTCATTTGAAAAGCATTAGTTCTCAGAATCTCAAAGTCTAGCATCTTGAAGCTTCTTCCACAAGCCAACAATTTTATTAATTAGATAAATAATGTACACTGTATGGAGTATTGTGAGACTAATCACAATGGAAAAGGATTTAATGCGTTGCATAGACTTGAGTAGCAGGTTGTTAAAAATGTTATTTTTAAACCAAAATGTCCCTGTCAGAGGAGGTAATTGTAGTGTTTTTCTGCTAAGTGTGTCAAGTAGCAAGGAGGAGTATATTTTTGGTGTTGTAAATCCTTTAAAAGCTGGCAGATTGCCCTACCATAGTGCCTAAGCATGTATCACAAGGGAGGAGCAGTAGTCAGCTGACTTCAGGGTAGGGAGAAAACCAAACTGAGGAAAAAACAAGGCAGAAATTTAAGCCCAACTATAATTCAGCTGGTTTAAAAATAAATAAATAAATAAATAAAGTTGTCTTTATAGATTTAAAAGGTAATGCTGAATACTTAATGTTTTTTCTGCATAGTTTTCATCCTTGGTCTGTAACTATTTTCATCTGTGTATCTTACTGCATGAAAAAAAAGGGAACATTGTCTGATTTTCTAAACTTCAATATTTGTAAGTTAGCAAACAAGTATTTTAACACAGTTCATGCAATATAAAATTCTTTTTCCTTCTTCATGAAGCTTGTGAAAGGCAGAGACCTTCAGGGTAGGGAGGGAAGCACGATAATGTAATTACGGTCTTATATAACTATCGTATCATGGTAAAACTTTGCAATACAAATTACATTACTTTAAACATCACTTTCTGCATTTAATCCTGTTCCTATGTTCAGTGCATTTAAAGTCACTGAATCATTTTGATTTACCCACTTTTAAAAGTATTACACCCATAAATTTTATCTAATGAAACGATACCTGTTCATTCAAATAATCTTTTTGTAATTTCCAATTAGTAGCTTCTGATTATGCCTTTCTGTGCTATTTTTCGTACTTGAATATTTTTTCTCTCCTTTTCCAGCTTTTTTCACTGTTTCGATTTTTCCCCTAAATCCTTTCAAGCAAGTGTGCTCATCTCCTAAGGATCTCAGTACAAAGGATGTTCTCCAGGTTCTGAATTACTTCCCTAGATCTTTTCTGCAGTTGCCAGTTTTTTGAAGTGTCAAATACCACAATATAGCATTAATATACAAACAACACAACCTACCTTTCCTCTAAATAGTTGACTTTGTTAGCTGATTTTTGTACTTTTTTTTTCTCAAACCAAACTATCATCCTAAGAAACTTGTGAGGATGCATTTGCCTCATATGACTCCACACGCTTTAGAGAGATAGTTTCCAAGACACCGAAACCAAAGAATAGAAATATAATTATTCATTTTTCTCCCCAAATGGGATAAGCTAAGCAGCAATTCTTTACTATGAACCATTTTATCTATCCCAGTAATTGTAATATACTACTTGGATTTTTTGCCATATAGAAACATTATATCAGACAGGATTTATATATTTAGTTTTCAATCACTGACAGAAATACAGAGTATGCTATGGCTGTTCTGACTCCTACAGAATTTCCCTGAGAAGACAGTAGTCAGTAATACATCTTGTTATTGAAAACTACTTCTGAGTTCTAGTTTTTAATCTACTCAATAAATACTTCTGTATGGCAGGGTGCTAGTTTGAATTCCGAATGCTGTGGCATTTTGCTGAAAATTTAAGAAGCCTCTTTTATGCAACAGCGTATCAAGTTATGCAGATATGGTTTTTTGCAATTTTGATCAATGAAGGCAACAGCCAGCCCCTAAAGTTAAGTCCAAAGGTTAAACATTGTTTTGCACACAAATAAATTAGCTAGTATTAACTACTGTATTTGAGCACATACAACCTCCCCCTTGTAAAAGTACTTGCAGAATAGCATTCTTCAATACCCATCCTTGTTGGAAAGCTCGTACAAAGCTAGGAAAGTGCTGGTGGAAGTTGGCACTCCAAGGGAAGAGAGGCCACAGTGGAGTATCAGGCTCCGGTGTATACCTTCCTTGTATTCATCACACTTTCAGCAGCAATACGACTTACATGCACCAGAGGTGAGGGATGATGTACTCATTACCTTGCCTTTTAGATCACAGATTATATATTTCAAAAATAAAAATAAAAGAACTGAAATCTATCCCATCAACTGAATTTTTAATCAGTTTTTCCTTTATTTTGTCCGAGTTTCCAATTTGATTTGCCAACATAGTCACCTGAGTCTTTCTGTTCCTTAAATTTTGCTGAAGTAACATTTTTTTCACCATCTTTTTAGAAATACACACTATTTCAGCACTTGTTAAAAAGGAGTATCAGTAGACAAAAGATCCTGCAAGGAAAATCTAAGAATTCCTGAATTTAACCTATTTGGGCATAATTTAAAATATTTACGGCTAACAAGAAAAATTGATGAATAATTTTTCATTCTTTAAGTAAAGATGTTTTTCTTAAAATATGTGAACCAAGTATGTTCACAGCCTTGTTGTAGGGGGGAGAAGGGAACAGCATTGTCAGCAACAGTTTGGCGGTCTCCATTTAGCATCAGACCCTATTATTAGAACATTTTATTTCTATTACATTAAAAGGTGTGTTATTCTGGACTCTAATAATTACAGATTAAAAGATATGAAGACAAAAAAGGACTTCCTGTATTAATTTCTGTGCCCAACTCCATTGCATGAAGTTACTTAGCTACCTTTGAGATCACTATATACTAGTGGTATTGTTTGTATGATGCCACTGATGTAAGCCTTGGAGAATGTTTACTCATTTAATTCTGGCATGCTAACAACAGCAAATACAGCTCTGATGAATCTTAAGAAATTTTGAAGGAGGAGAAAAACTTCTTTAGCTCCAAAACCTTCTCCCTTACAGGCCTTTGAGATTCACTGCAGTCAAAAGAACGTCCTCCAAAAGCAGCTGTGTAAATTGCCATGTCAACAAAAAGACATCTAAACATAGAAAACTTCTGTTACTGAGCAAACTAGTAAAAGGGAGATAATACATATTTAATGTAAAAAAATCATATTTATAAAAAATATATTTAGAAAAGCAACAAATATTTCACTAGAGACTCTTCGTACCTTAAGAGATCAGATAATGTTATTGGTTCTCTCAGCCAGAGTAATGCCATGTAACAGAATGAAAGGGTCATTGGCATTGTCATCCTCAGTTTCTCCTTTTGGTTCTTCTTTAAATACAAGCTACCATCTACCGATCCAGAGCACTTAGAGGTGCTTTCTTGGGTTTATGTTAAAAAGAAGAGGAAAAAAAAAAAAAGTAATTGATATGATGTAAACGTGATTCATGGTATACAGAAAACAAGATACGAGGCACATACAAGGACCCTTGTTCAGCAATTATTAACATTTTGAAATCATTATTTTGAGTAGTTGGGTAGTTTGTATACTTTTCTACTAAACAGCTTAACTCTAATTTATTTGCCTATCAAATATGAGATGACAATCTGTTTCATAAACTGCTATTCACCTCATGAAGACACTGGACAAAACTCCCTCTGGTACCCATCAAAACAGACCTTTTATTAGGAGCCACACTTGAACCTGGAGTACTAGAAAGACATTAAGTACTCCACAACATATAACTAACAGTACTTATGAGCTGGAAATACTATTTTCTATTTGAGTGATAAACGAACAGTGGGGAAACAACGGAAATTTTTATGTACTTAAATCAATACCTCAGAGTTAGGGATTAAAGCACAAGTTTTAAACTTCAGCACAGTCAGGACTTTAACAGAAGAATTATTTACACTGCAGGAATTTTACTGAGGCTAAGGTATGTATCCATCTGCCATATAATCTCTAACTGTGGAAATGTAGATATTATTTAAAAAAAAAAAAAAATCTAAATTCAGTGAAAAAGAAACACCATCAGAACAAAATGTAGCAAGTGGTGAAGAGGGTGGAAAAAAAACCCCAACCAACTAACAACCAAGAAAACCTCCCTGTTTCATTACTGATGTGAATCACTAAAGATTAAGAGAAGCTGCAATAGGAAATTTAATTTAATAGAGTGATTTACAAGTTGGAAACCTTTTCAGCAATGGAACCTGGGAAATCAGGGAAAGAGGAAGAATAAAAAGAAAAGCCTTTCTTTCCTACAGCATTAGCCAGCCAGGATGAAGGAAAATGAATTTAAAGCACACCAGCACAAAACATCACCATTAATTCTGTAGAGATTTCCTCACTGTGTTTCCCCACAGACTGTCCACCTCTACAGACAGGAACACCAAGGGCTGGATCTATACAGCTCCACGGCTGGGAGCTGCCGGGCTATGGCAAGCAGCCTGCAAAAAACATCTTAAGACTTCGGAGAGGCTGGCAGCTCCGTGGACACGCTGGCAGGTGACAGCCAAGCCCGTAAGGCGCCAGTGGTCAGCGGTAGAGGTCCAGCGCCCACCGACACGCAGCATGAAATCACGCCAAACACTGCGATCCCGAGCCAGAAGTGGTCTTTGATGCCACCTACCGGCTCTTAAAACGGTAGCCAGTAGCACTATGGACACAGCAACAGGTTAAAAGAACCAGCGCAAATGTACAACTTGTACAGACTGGGACAAGGTCTAGATGAGAGCATCCTATGAGGACTATCACGTAGGTGCGTCAGAGAACAAAAGCAAGAACATCAGTTAATCCTTTTAGTCAACAGCTTCACCTTTTACATGGATACTTTGTGCTTAAAGGCAGCTTCACGGCTGAAGCTTCATTATTAATTTCACATTCTACTCAATTTAAAATAATCCTCATTATATTTGTGGCCTTAATGATGGAACACAATTTCCTTTTATGCCTTCCAGCTTATGCAAGGCATGACAACACACAGTTACACACATCTAATAATTTAAGAGTTTAATAGGCTTCTCTAGCAACATCTCAGTGCTACGATTTGCTATTATCCCTACACAAAAATAGCAAAAAGCTTGCTAGTTGGACAAACCCCTTAAGGAAAAAAAGGGTGTTGAGGTTTCCAGTCTGTAGCAATAACAGCTCAGTAGAAACAGCACAGAAAAGGAAACTTATGAATCTTCGCAAGAATTTATGATTAACTAGAACACATTAAGCATTACTTGTGTTATATTTGAATATACAAAACAAGTTCTATGTTTGATTTACCAAAACATACTTTGAGTGTCACTGAATGTGCTGAACTCTTAATTCATTTCAAGTGCTTTTATTAGTATGACTGCTTAGCAGCTGAATCCAATCTCTGAAACAACAGACCAAGAACACATTATATTACGGCCTTTCTTAACACTGTCCAGCAATTCTGAAAAGCTAAACAGTGTAACTATAAAAGGCACAAGCACCAAGGAAGAAAGGAGTCCCTCCAGGCATCTAAAAGGTAAGAAAACTCAAGGGAATACTTTCACTAGAAATTTTTCCACTCAATTCTTTCCTCTTTATGTAATTTTCCTGTAAAACCCAAGATCTGCTACATGTACAAACAAACAGCGACTCTTTATCTGAAAATTGTGCTGGTTTAATACATTAGGCTGAGAGGTGCTTGCATTATATTCACAAAAATTTGTGTTACCATTTTCCCACTTTTTTCCCCCGTTTGGATTTTTAAAAGTTTATTAATTTTATTTGCTGCAGATCAAGTTTCTTATTCTATTACCATTTCTGGCCTTTACAAATGAACAGAACATGAAACAACAAGATTGTAGTCTTCTGAGAGTAGACAGGCAGTATCACAGAAGAACAGAAATGGGACATAAAGAGGATAGATAGTACATAACAGGGGAAAAACGAACATGAAACAAGAAAGGAAAAGGCAAGCAAAGAATAAAGCAAAAAAAGAAAAACCATCAGAAGTTTAAAAAGCAAACAAAAGCTTTCAAATGTGCCTTGAAATGTATTTCCAGTATCAGACATTGCAGCTTTGTCTGGCATTACACTTGCCCAGTAGCACCAAAACACCCCAATTTTCTAGAACACTTTTTAATTAAAATGTTTAGCATTCTATAAATATTTTAAAGTTGACATTGTGAACAGGAAGGGGAAACTGATGAAATAGAAGGGGGTATAAAGAAAGTAGTAAAAAGAAAGTAGTAAAAAATGAAAGTCTGATCCACAGAGACTTTGACACACTTGTGAGGTGGGCCAAGGCCAACCTCGGGAAGTTCAACAATGTGAAGTGCAAGGTCCTGCGCCTGGTGAGGGCAATCCCAGGCACAGCTACAGGTTGGGCAGAGAAGACATTCAGAGCTGTCCTATGGAGAAGGACTTGGGGGTGTTGGTTGATGCGAAACTGAACATGAGCCGGCAGTGTGCGCTCGCAGCCCAGAAGAAGGAGGTGATCCTGCCCCTCTGCTCTTGTGAGACACTCCTTGGAGTACTGTGTGCAGTTCTGGTGTCTTCAACATAAAAAGGACATGGAACTGTTGGAACAAGTCCAGAGGAGGG